>AWUE01020441.1:0-14658 GCA_001974825.2 Corchorus olitorius | reverse complement strand
TAATTGTTATTTTTGGGCCTATCAGGGCCCATTAGTGACGTATTGAATCGTCTTCGATTTGGCAAACCTCAATTCATTTCTTTCTATTGTTTATGGCCTAACTATAATCATTTTCGGTGAGATTAGTCCACTGTGAACTTTTTAGCAAATTTGGAAGTACTTGTTATTTTGGGCCTATTGGGGCCCATTAGTGACGTTTTGGATCGTCTTCGATTTGGCAAACCTCAATGATTTTCTTTCCATTGTTTATGGCCTAACTATAATCATTTTGGTGAGATTAGTCAACTGTGAAGTTTTTAGCTCATTTGGAGTACTTGTTATTTTGGCCTATCAAGGCCCATTAGTGACGTTTTAAATCGTCTTCGATTTGGTAAACCTCAATGTTTTTCTTTCCATTGTTTATGGCCTAACTGTAATCATTTCGGTGAGATTAGAACACTGTGAAGATTTTTAGCTCATTTGGAACACTTGTTATTTTGGGCCTAGCAAGACCCATTAGTGACGTTTTGAATCGTCATCGATTTGGCAACCCTTGATGCTTTTCTTTCCATTGTTTATGGCCTAACTATAATCATTTTGGTGAGATTAGTCCACTGTGAAGTTTTTAGCTCATTTGAAACACTTGTTATTTTGGGCCTATCAAGGCCCATTAGTGTCGTTTTGAATCGTCTTCGATTTGGTAAACCTCAATGCTTTTCTTTCCATTGTTTATCACCTAACTATAATCATTTTGGTGAGATTAGTCCACTGTGAAGTTTTTAGCTCATTCGGAACACTTGTTATTTTGGGCCTATCGGGGCTCATTAGTTCCGTTTTGAATCGCCTTCGATTTGGCAAACCTCAATGCTTTTCTTTCCATTGTTTATGACTTAACTATAACCATTTTGGTGAAATTAGTCCACTGTGAACTTTTTAGCTCAGTTGGAACACTTGTTATTTTCGGCCTATCGGGGCCCATTAGTTCTGTTTAGAATCGTCTTCGATTTGGCAAACCTCAACGCTTTTCTTTCCATTGTTTATGGTCTAACTATAGTCATTTTGGTGAGATTAGTCCACTGTAAACTTTTTAGTTCATTTGGAACACTTGTTATTTTGGGCCTATCGGGGCCCATTAGTTCTGTTTTGAATCGTCTTCGATTTGGCAAACCTCAATGCTTTTCTTTCCATTGTTTATGGTCTAACTATAATCATTTTGAATTGATTAGTCCACTGTGAACTTTTTAGCTAATTTGGAACACTTGTTATTTTGGGCCTATCGGGGCCCATTAGTGACGTATTGAATCTTCTTCGAATTGGCAAGCCTCAATGCTTTTGTTTCCATTGTTTATGGCCTACCTATAATCATTTTGTTTAGATTAGTCCACTTTGAAGTTTTTAGATCATTTTGAATACTTGTTATTTTGAGCCTATCAAGGCCCATTAGTTCCGTTTTGAATCGTCTTCGATTTGGCAAACCTCAATGCTTTTCTTTCCATTGTTTATGGTTTAACTATAATCATTTTGGTGAGATTAGTCCACTGTGAAGTTTTTAGCTCATTTGGAACACTTGTTATTTTGGGCCTATCGGGGCCAATTAGTGACGTTTTGAATCGTCTTCGATTTGGCAATCCCCAATGCTTTTCTTTCATTTGTTTATGGCCTAACTAAAATCATTTTGGTGAGACTAGTCCACTGTGAAGTTTTTAGCTCATTAGGAACACTTTTTATTTTGGTCCTATTCCCATTATTGACGTTTTAAATCGTCTTCGATTTGGCAACCCTCAATGCTTTTCGTTCCATTGTTTATGGTCTAACTATAAATCATTTTGGTGAGATTAGTCCATTGTGAAGTTTTTAGCTCATTTGGAACACTTGATATTTTGGACCTATCGGGGCCCATTAGTTCCGTTTTGAATCGTCTTCGATTTGGCAACCCTTAATGCTTTTCTTTCCATTGTTTATGGCCTAACTATAATCACTTTGGTGAGATTAGTCCATTGTGAAGTTTTTAGCTCATTTGGAACACTTGTTATTATGGGCCTATCGGGGCCCATTAGTTCCGTTTTGAACTGTCTTCGATTTGGCAAACCTCAATGCTTTTCTTTCCATTGTTTATGGCCTAACTGTAATCATTTCGGTGAGATTAGAACACTGTGAAGTTTTTAGCTCATTTGGAACACTTGTTATTTTGTGCCTATCAAGGCCCATTAGTGACGTTTTAAATCGTCTTCGATTTGGTAAACCTCAATGTTTTTCTTTCCATTGTTTATGGCCTAACTGTAATCATTTCGGTGAGATTAGAACACTGTGAAGTTTTTAGCTCATTTGGAACACTTGCTATTTTGGGCCTAGCAAGCCCCATTAGTGACGTTTTGAATAGTCATTGATTTGGCAACCCTTGATGCTTTTCTTTCCATTGTTTATGGCCTAACTATAATCATTTTGGTGAGATTAGTCCACTGTGAAGTTTTTAGCTCATTTGAAACACTTGTTATTTTGGCCCTTTCGGGGCCCATTAGTGTCGTTCTCAATCGTCTTTGATTTGGGAAATCTCAATGCTTTTCTTTCCATTGTTTATGGCCTAACTATAATCATTTTGGTGAGATTAGTCCACTGTGAAGTTTTTAGCTCATTTGGAACACTTGTTATTTTGGGCCTATCGGGGCCCATTAGTGTCGTTTTGAATCGTCTTCGATTTGAGAAACCTCAATGCTTTTCTTTCCATTGTTTATGGCCTAACTGTAATCATTTCGGCGAGATTAGAACACTGTGAAGTTTTTAGCTCATTTGGAACACTTGTTACTTTAGGACTTTCGGGGCCGATTATTTCTGTTTTAAATCGCCTTCGATTTGGCAGCCCACTATGCTTTTCTTTCCATTGTTTATGGCCTAACAATAATCATTTTGCTGAGATTAGTCCACTGTGAAGTTTTTAGTTCATTTGGAACACTTGTTATTTTAGGCCTTTCGGTGCCCATTAGTTCCGTTTTGAATAGTCTTCGATTTGGCAACCCTCGATGCTTTTTCTTTCCATTGTTTATGGCCTAACAACAATTAAAAAGAAAACAATTAAACTAAGAACAAAACAAAGTAAATTAAATCTAAACTAGGGTAGAGTATAAAGAAACAATAATAATAAAGCATACTTCTTCTCCAATGGTAGAAATCAATCAAATTAACTATAGATTGTTGATTTAAAAGATGAATTTAATGTTTCATTCCCAATTGATAATTAGGCTTGGGAAACCCTAACATTCATATTAGATAAAACTCTTGATCCAGTTTGAATTATCTCTTTTATTCTTTAAACAATTACCTCTTGCTCCAGTGTGATAATTGCTCAAGAACAAAGCATTAAGAATAATTATAATTTATTTTTCACACATGCTTAACAAGTAAAACAAAACAACAAGCAAATAAATCGATCATTGATTCCTAAATCCCTTGGAAAGAAGATCCTTCTTTTCCAGTTGTTACCACACAATCAAGCCCGAACGATCCTTCTATGACTTGATTTAACAATAGATCTATCAAATTATATCATTAGCCATGGCTCTAAATCCACAATCATCAAGATCATAAGATTAAACCAGAAATTTAAAAACTATCAATCAAGAACAAACATCAAATTATAAGCACAAAAATCTCATCATAATTGATTGATTAGATTCACCAAAGGATAAGAAGTATTAAGAATTTAGCTACTCATGGATTTTCCCAAATCCATGAGAGGCATAAGAAAACTTACAGGACTTGAAAGGGGCGAAATTGTCCTTGCAAAACCCTAGGTATATCGCACCCCTCTATAATTAGAGAGGGTGTCGACACCCTTAGGCAGAACTAGAAGAAAAATAAATGAAAAGAAAATTATGTGTGCGTGTTATTGTGATTTGTGTTACATAAGGTGGCTATTTATAGTGGACTAATTAAACTCCATATAGACTTAGGAAAGGGGTAGGATGGTTTAGAGGCTGACTTGGTCTCCAAGTTGACTTAAAAGTCTTCCTAGAGCCGAAATCCAAGTGAAAAACTATCAGATTCCATCAGTAGTTTGTAGCACCAACCTTGTGTGAGGTCACTTTGAAAAACAAGACTTTGAGAACCTTTCCCAAATACCCAATTCTTTCGAAAACCTAAATTCCCAATTTCATATCGAAACCCTAATTTCCCAAATCCCCATTTTTTGTTGAACCCTAGCTTCCCAAATCCCCTAAAACGAAAAACACAACCACAAAAAACAAACCCATCATCATTTAACACGAAAGTCGCAAAAATAAACCCAGGAATTGCGAAAACTAACCTTAAAACTCGAATCACCAAAGTTCAACAGAGTTCACAATGCTCAAAAACATTCCAGATTTCGCATGCTTCAAACTCAATTCCACCCTTCGCTTGAAATTTCGACCATTTAAGATGTCATTTTGTCGATTTTAGGATGAAATTTCAAATTGATTTCCACTTTTCGTTCGATCACAGACTTGAGAATTTTTTTAACTTGATGAAAGTGTTTTTATTTTTAACTCTGATTTAAATTTTATTTTGTATTTTATTTTTAAAAGTTTTTAATTTCTTAAAATCAAAATTATTTTAGCCACGTGTCATTTTTTGATTTTTTAACGCATTTTTGTCCTTTGTGTAACTCACGCCCTATTAGAATTAACATAATGGACCTATTTGAGATTTTCCGAAAAGTTGGAGCCCTTATTTGACCTTTTTTAAAGTTGGGACTCTTATTTGAGATTTATGGTAAAGTTTAGAAACCTATTCGAGATTTCAACCTATATTTTACGGACCCAAATTTAATGGTTTGATTTTTTTTTATTCAATAACGGCCTGAATTCAATTAAGCCAGTCTATGCTAACATTTTGGGCCAAATATAGATAGGCCCAAACTTTTCATTTCTTTCTCTCTCGATCTCTTCCACTTTTCTCCCTCCCGTCACTCCCCTTGTTTCAAAACTAAAACCCCATATATTGGCCTATTGTTTAACTGCAATCACAATCGTTCTCCATTCGTAAGGTCTTATTTTCTTTACCCTCCTTTTTGTTGTGTCGAGGAGCTGTTGGACACTGTGTTGGCCAATCGTGTCAGGGCATCTTCGTGTTAGACATTGATATGTTGAGCTTCCCACCATATCTGTGTAACGTGTTTTGTAACAAAAATGCTATTCGAACTTGTTGCGTCAAACTTCTCTTGGAGACTTTTCATGATAAAAATTAAAATGATAGCACGGGGCGTGCCAGTTAATTTGCTGAAATTAACAAAGAGTTGCAGAAACGTAAAGTTGGTGCGTGGAACAGCACCACTGAGATTCCAATCAACAAGGCTACAATGACAACGTGACTTTTTAGTCTTGTGTCCCTTTTGTATTAGAATTAGATATTGGATTTTTTTTTTTTTGCAAATATACTTTAAGGATATTCTAAGGGTTAACTACCATTATTTTCTTTTCATTTTTTTTAATAGCTTTCACCTTTATGATAACAACCACCATTATTTAATTGGATTATAGTTGTAGCTAGTTCCTTGTATAATAATCTTGTTAATGTATAGTAATTGAAATCCTTTCATTGACTTAGTTCCAAAATTAAAGGTTCTCAAAGTAAGGACCAGCACAGCCACAATTCATAGTTACTACTCCTCGGTTTATGCAAAGTAATGGTTCTGACAAAACAATAGGGTGAAGAGTTGATCAAGGTAAGTAGTGACACTTAAAGGATAAAGTTCTTTGTGTGTCATCTTCATCTCACTATGGACCTATGGTATTAACTGTGGCAGGAGTTTTTCATTATTTCAGGTATCCTTAGAATATTGCAGCAAGACTAAGAGCAGTTGCAGCGGAACTGCTACTAGAGTGGCGGGCATTGGATCTAGCCTTGTAAATCATTTATTTTGCAATCTAGAGGTACTGTTTATTTTTTTTCTTTCCTGCATTAGATATAGAATTTATTTTCTTTCTTATTGTACCATTCAATAACCAAAATTTGATAATATAGATGAAAAAATGAAATGTTGCAAACCATTGTAGGAATTAGTATGGTTGTGGGCTTATAATCAGGTATTTCCTTTCTTGCTGACATTTGATCAGAAAATCAGTTTGATCTGATGGGTTTATATGATTGTTATTTTCATTAGAGCTTACAAGTATTTCTTTGGTTTTCCATCCCATTTTTTTTTCATATTGCTTCTTTGAGTTTAATTTTAGACAACTTCTGGATTAGTCCAGTTTCTAGTAGTCGATGATTTGCCATCAAAACGAGTCAATCATGCTTGTTCTACAATTCAAGAAAGTTTTAACAAGATGTCAGCAAGAAAAGAAATTAAGGGTGGAGGATATCGATGAACTCTTTTGATTCACTTACATTTGGCATTGCTTCTTATAATTTTGAATTGGGTTGCATCTGTCATTTTTCTGAATCCTAATTCTGTTACAATTTAACAGGCTGGTCTTATTACTCAGAGCAAGTCACCATCAGAAGTTCATGGAACCCAAGAATCAAACAATTCCAGTTTGACTAGCAAGAGAGGAAGGAAAGCTCCTTGGAAGCCATAGGAATTAGGGAATTTATGTTGATGCTTTGGAAAACATGTTAATGGGTGTTTTCTTTTGAACAATTTATTTGCAAACTCTGTTATTTAGCAATGTACTTGAAATATCGCCATAAATACGAATGTTTTTTTGACAATGTTGTTACATATTTTCCATTCATTTTGAATGTTAGTTCATGTTACCATTTCAATTACAGAGATCATCAGATCAATATATAGACACTTGGTTAAGAAAACTAATATTTCTTTTTGACCGTTTAAAAGGGGTAAAACTCGTTTTCTACTCCTTTGGGGATTTTGTTTTGAAACTAGGGTACTCATTCTACTCATTGTACTCATTTGGGTGCGTAGCTTGATGCATGAAGTGGGTCTTGGAAAAACCTTCCGGGGTTCGAGAAGATTTGGCAACTAGAAAGTGAAATCGTAGAAAATGAAATGGGGTTTCTACTGAAGAAGGAAATCTTCGATATCAGGTTCAGTGCGGTCCATGGCGGTCATAATCAGAGGATGCAAATGGATTGGAACGTCATTTGTAGTTTCAGCGCCATTGGGGAGACCTTCAACGTGTGGAACGGTGATTGGAATGAAGGTTAGGTGATTCAGGTGTAGATTGTATTAGGATTTTGACTCAAATCCTAGTTAGATTTGGATTGGGATTTTTTTTTACCTATTGTTTGGTGGACAAAAAGACTTGGTAAACAAGAATCCTAGTAAGAAAGGGATTCTTGGAGGCTAAGTTTGTTCTAGTATAAATAGAGAGTTTCTCTATAGGATTTTGTATGTTTGGAGAAAAGATGTAGTCTAAGGGTGAGGTTTTGGTGGAGACACCCCATAGGACAAAAGGATGGTCCTCATGGGTATGTGTGATTGTTTGGTTTGGTAGATGTGATTGTTAGTTTGTAGAGACCAAGCGAGAGTGCTCAAATAGAGACCGAGCGAGAGTGCTCAAGATTGTTTGGGTTTGGTTTAGGATTGATTGTTAGATTGGGTTGAGAGATTGAGTGAGACTTATTGATAATTATGTGTTGATGTAATTTTCTATAACTAGTGGACTTCTCTTCTCCTCCGTGGACGTAGGCAAGTTCAGTGCCGAACCATGTAAATTTTTTTGTCTTGTGTGGATGATTTATTGTTTTAGTTGCTTCCGCTTGCATGATTAATTTGATAGATATATTTTGGGATATCTGGGTTACAACAATTGGTATCCGAGCTCAGGTTGAATGGATTGGAGGTTGCCCGGTAGTCCAAACTTGTGATATGGTTCGTCAGATTTGTTGTCGTGGAGATTGCCAAATTTCGTTGCTTGATGATTATTTTGAAGATTGCATGTTGACTTCTCAAATCAAATTTGGATGAAAAGCAAGATTGGATTCGGAATTAAAGTTGAAGATAATGCAGTGAAGATGAAGACACACAAGAGAAGATTGCTTGAAGATTGTGAGACTTTCATCATAGGTGGAGCCAAGCATGTCCTTGAAGATTGATTGAAGATTGAAGATTTGGTGGAATTTGAGTCAAGGTGGAGATTGTTAGGATTTTGACTCAAATCCTAGTTAGATTTGGATTGGGATTTTTTTTTACCTATTGTTTGGTGGACAAAAAGACTTGGTAAACAAGAATCCTAGTAAGAAAGGGATTCTTGGAGGCTAAGTTTGTTCTAGTATAAATAGAGAGTTTCTCTATAGGATTTTGTATGTTTGGAGAAAAGATGTAGTTTAAGGGTTAGATTTTGGTGGAGACACCCCATAGGACAAAAGGATGGTCCTCATGGGTGTGTGTGATTGCTTGGTTTGGTAGATGTGATTGTTAGTTTGTAGAGACCGAGCGAGAGTGCTCAAATAGAGACCGAGTGAGAGTGCTCAAGATTGTTTGGGTTTGGTTTAGGATTGATTGTTAAATTGAATTGAGAGAATGAGTGAGAGTTATTGATAATTATGTGTTGATGTAATTTTCTATAACTAGTGGACGTAGGCAAGTTCAGTGCCGAACCACATAAATGTTTTTTGTCTTGTGTGGATGATTTATTGTTTTAGTTGCTTCCGCTTGCATGATTAATTTGATAGATATAGTTTGGGATATCCGGGTTACAACAATTGGTATCCGAGCTCAGTTTGAATGGATTGGAGGTTGCTCGGTAGTCCAAACTTGTGATATGGTTCGTCAGATTTGTTGTCGTGGAGATTGCCAAATTTTGTTGCTTGATGATTATTTTGAAGATTGCATGTTGACTTTTCAAATCAGATTTGGATGAAAAGCAAGATTGGATTCGGAATTAAAGCTGAAGATGATGCAGTGAAGATGAAGACACACAAGAGAAGATTGCTTGAAGATTGTGAGACTTTCATCGTAAGTGGAGCCAAGCATGTCCTTGAAGATTGAAGATTTGGTGGAATTTGAGTCAAGGTGGAGATTGTTAGGATTTTGACTCAAATCCTAGTTAGATTTGGTTTGGGATTTTTTTTTGACCTATTGTTTGGTGGACAAAAAGACTTGGTAAACAAGAATCCTTGTAGGAAAGGGATTCTTGGAGGCCAAGTTTGTTCTACTATAAATAGAGAGTTTCTCTATAGGATTTTGTATGTTTGGAGAAAAGATGTAGTCTAAGGGTTAGATTTTCGTGGAGACACCTGATAGGACAAAAGGATGCTCCTCATGGGTGTGTGTGATTGTTTGGTTTGGTAGATGTGATTTTTAGTTTGTAGAGACCGAGCAAGAGTGCTCAAATAGAGACAGAGAGAGAGTGCTCAAGATTGTTTGGGTTTGGTTTAGGATTGATTGTTAGATTGGGTTGAGAGATTGAGTGAGAGTTATTGATAATTATGTGTTGATGTAATTTTCTATAACTAGTGGATTTCTCTTCTCCTTCGTGGACGTAGGCAAGTTCAGTGCCGAACCAGGTAAATTTTTTTTGTCTTGTATGGATGATTTATTGTTTAGTTGCTTCCTGTTAGGCACATATTTTATTGTATTTCACATGTTAATTCTATTTGATTATGTGCCTATTTTTATGTACTTGATGCTTAATTTATTCATATTTATGTTTTAGGTACATATTGGAGTACTTCAAGGCAAAAGGAGCTAATTTGGAGTTATTTAGAACAAGCTGAAATTTTCCTGTTTCAACCTGGAGCGGGTCGAACTTGACCCCTGACAGGGTCGAAACAGGGCTGCAAAATCAAAAGTTGGGATTTGAATTCAATCGTGGGCTCAACCTCTTTTGGGCCTCCTATACCAGCTGGACATCACATGTTTGGGCTTAGGAGACATTGTTATTGCTCAATATTTCCATTTTATTGTTTTAGAATTTTAATGGCAAAATCGTAAATTGCCAAAAGTTAGAAAATTAGGTTAACATTTAAAAGGCAGCTGCATGCCTTAGGATGGAATTCAATTTTGGATTTTGAAATTCCAATTTTTGGCTTTTGCTTTTAAACGTAATTTCAAGGATGGAGGTTTTCTTCTTTCTTGATTATTTTGTAAACTTTCTTTTCTAGTTAATTCAATTTTGAGACTTTCAATCTCTTGGGTATTTGATTTGTGAGGCTCTGCGCTTATTCATCTATCTTGTAAGTATTTCAATTCTCTCTAAATTATTTGAATGATTTCATGCTTAATTATTTAGAATGGCCATCTATTGTAATTGGGTATGATTTCTATTGTTAGATGAGATTCCTATATGCAATCGTAGGTAATCAAATCACAAGTAATAACTTAGAGTAGCCCTCTAAGAGAATCTTGAATATAGATTGAATGTTGCCTATAGTAGTGAATATTGTCTATTGTTGGCTAAGATCTTCTAGTTCTTAAAGCAACGGGTTACTTGAATCTAGTAGACGATTGGAACTAGGTTAGTACACATGTTAGGATTTAGTTTAGGGCGTGAGTCTGGACTAATGAAGACTAAGGAAAGATAAGGATTAATGGTCGTTGACGTTAATCTACGCCATCTATTTATCAAGTTAGATTTCAATTGATGCCAAGGATCAAATCCTTTTATCCCAAGAGTGCGATTGTCTTGAAATTAGAATATTTATTTAATTGTTTCTTTAATCCCTACTAGTTTAATTTGTGTTTTATTTAGTTTAGTTAATTTCTCCACAAAAACACCCATTTTAGTTTAATACAACTTTAGGAAAGATAATCAAAATGATAATGCTCTGTGGGATCGACTCGTACTTACCCTGTCTGTAGGTTTTGTATGATTTTATTTTTGGTGGAATACGACACCCATCAAATTTTGGCGCCGTTGCCGGGGAACTCATTTGTTTTGTTACTTTTCTTTAGTTTTGTTTTGTTTTGTATTTTGTTTTTGTTTTTGTTTTTTTCTTAACTTTGCAGGTTTAGGCATTAGGCGCTGCTTTACAAGTCACCTTCATTCAAGTCTTGAAGAATTATTGGCTAAATTTGGTTTCCTCGTTCCTTTAACTTAAATTCTATTTTTTTATGGAGCAATTTAGCAGTTATGATGGATTTTCTTACTATGACCCTTATTACAACCATTGTTCTTACAATTCAGGTTATGAAGATTATCCACCATATGAGCAGCATGGAGGTCAACATTTTCTTAGTTCGTGTTATGAGCCATATGCAAGTTATCACCAATTTGAGGACCAACAAATTCAATTCTCACAACAAGTTCAAGCTCCAAATTCAACTTTAGTGGCTTTAATGGAAAAACTTGTTGATGGACAATTGTTACTTGCTAAAGGACAATCGTTAATTAAACAAAAATTATCGATACATGAACAAGAAATAGAAGATCTGGGAAATCAAGTGGGACAACTTGTTGATTCCTTAGGAAGGGTTGAAGCTTACCTCAATACCCTTGAGGAAGAAGAAAATGAAGCATGGGAAGTGAACCAAGGTGAGGAAGATGCTGAAAAAGAAGAGAAAACGAAATCTGTTTCAACCTTAGTAGAGGTCGAAACAACAACTTTTCTAGATGAACTTGATGAGATAACTTTTTCACTTAATCAACCTCTACTCCTTCCCAAGCCAAATTTAAATGGAAATTCCGCATCCGGAGTCAATATGGTTGATAACTCTTCTCCAATTGAGATTTTGAGATGTGAGAATCAAGATTTCCTAGGGATTGAGAAGTTTTTGAAGTTTGGATGCTTCAATGGTGATGATTCGTGTGACGAATGGGTGACAATGGAGCCATTTTTTAAGAATGATGATGCCTGCAATTTTAATAATGTTGCTGAGATTCTGAGAATGCAAGAGGAGTCTAAAGCAACTTTCTTTTATTCGAAGAAACTCTTGCACAAACCCACCACGGCAACAACAAGGGCATTGGCTTTACTAGTCATTCATGGAGTTCCTTTAAGCAAAATAGGTGACTTCCTTCCATATCTCTTTACTTTTCTTTTATTCTTATATGTTCATATCTTTCGATTTTGTGCATATTTGATTTTTGCATTGAGGTGGAAAGATCCTCCTTGACAAAAAGAGAATGGAAAAGTCTAGCCAAAGACATTAAAGAAAGGCGCTTGTTGGGAGGCAACCCAATGATTTATTTTTGTTTTGAATTTTATGTTAATTAACTTTTAATTCATTTTTGCATTTTTCATATTTAGGACCTTATATAAGACATGTTATGATACTTTGTGCTTATTGCTATGTTTACTTGATTTATTGGATTGGGTGCACACTTTCTTGATAGATTAAGTATTGCATATATCATGTTATTGATAATTTTTCCCCACCTTTGTGCTTCATGTGTTGATATTGATCTAACCAAAAAGATTTTTTAAACAATTCATTGATTTTTGAAATGGTTTTCAAAAATTCTAAAATTGTTTTGAGTACACATTGTCTTGTCTCTTTGATTTATTTATGAAAGCTAGTTTGGCATGGTCTAGTTTAGTATTAAGGCATTTGTAATATATTTCAAATTTTCATATGCAAGATTATTCTTTGATTGAAATTTATATGGGAGTTTTTCATAAAGTATTACTTCTAGAACTTGCTTAAATATCCTTTCGAGGCGATTTATATATTTAGCTCATTATCTTTTATAGTATACACTTTTATGGAGCTAGAAAATATGCATTTTAGGATTGAGTTTGTGCCTAATTGTTGCCAATCCTTTTGAAAGACCATAGTAGTGAACCCCATTGTGCCTTTTTCTTGGTTATAGCCGATATTTGATATATTTCTTTGTTCTTAGCCACATTATCCCAAAGAACCCTAACCGTTTAAAGAAAGACAAGTTTTCTCTTAGTCTTATTATCTCTTGATTGGTGAAGTTTGACTTGTTCATTGTTGGTTCTTGGCTAAAGCATGGAAATCGATTATTGGTGAGGGATTCCTATTATTCCTTTGTTGGAGATCCTATTTGAAGGGTAGAGTTGATGTCCAAGTTATTCAATTGGTTAATTTGAGAAGTGTCAAAAAAAAATTCTTGAGGTGGGAGAGCATAGAATGCAACCACCAAGAAAATTCAAAAAAAAATTGTTGAGAAAATTCCTGTTTGGACCCGTGGAAGGTCGAACTCGACCTGTCACAGGTCGAGCTGAAGAAGAAGAGAAAATCCTGTTTGGACCTGTAAAGGGTCCAATTTGACCCTTCTCCAAGTCGACACAGGATTTCAAGTACCAATTGTCAAAAAAAAAAAATTCCTGAGTCGACCCTAACAAGGGTGAACTCAACCCTTTTTGGGTTGAGTCAGGATTTTTCAATGAAAAAAAAAAAGAAGTCACTTGTGCTTATAGTTAGGACATCCATTTGTGCATTCATTGTTTATAGTAAAGTTAAGAAAGGAAGAAGAAAGTTGAAGTTCTTGGAGCCAAGTTTTGGGCTACTCAATGATATATTTGCCTATGATTATTTTCACTTCACCTTTCTTGAGATGTTTTTGATATATCCTTTACCCTTTCTTCGATAGTCCACTTTACCCATTAGCCCCATTACAGCCCTTATTATTAATGCATTCTAGTTCTTGTGTATACTATGCTTTATTTCATTTTGAGCTAATATTTAGTGAAGATTGGATAGTTTTGCAAGCCTATGGTAAGTATACTATTATGAGTGGATTATAAATACCTATTAAGGTATGATGAACCCTATAATATTTTGATTGGATTTTTGAGCATATTTTTATTTGATTTATATTATATTTGAATTTTTACTAACCTTTACTATACCTTTCTAGAATTAGTGGATGAATTTTGAGATGACCTTTTGTGTATTGCACATTTTAAACTCTTCTTGAATAGAAACACATTTTTGGTTGATTATTTTAGCAACTACTTTCACATTGAGGACAATGTGTTATTTAAGTGTGGGGGAGAGAAATGTCTATTTTAAAGGTCCATTCTTTTGCATTCTTTTTACTAGAGAAGGCTTTTCAAAAACAATTTTTGAAAATTTTCAAAAATTTTTGTTTTTTAAACCTTTGCTTCTCTAGTTAAATTTCTTTTACATAATATTTGTGGGTGTCGTTCTAGTTAAGTAATCCCTCAGGAGACTATACTCCTCCTCTAGGGACGCTTAGGGGTTTAAAGGCTTGTGGTTTACGCTAAAAACCACCGTGTGCCTACGAAAGTGGAACTAAGTCATTTGTTGCATGTGATTTTCTTTTTGATTTTAGAGTGTTTGTTTGCATATGCATTTGTTTGCTTGTCTTTCGTTCTCTTTAAGTTTTTCGTCTTTGTTTTGTTTTCTAGCTTGCTAGGGACTAGCAAGATCTAAGTGTGGGGGAATTTATTAGGCACATATTTTTATTGTATTTCACATGTTAATTCTATTTGATTATGTGTCTATTTTTATGTACTTGATGCTTAATTTATTCATATTTATGTTTTAGGTACATATTGGAGTGCTTCAAGGCAAAAGGAGCTAATTTGGAGTTATCTAGAACAAGCGGAAATTTACCTGTTTCAACCTGGAGCGAGTCGAACTTGACCTCTGACAGGGTCGAAACAGGGCTGCAAAATCAAAAATTGGGATTTGAATTCAATCGTGGGCTCAACCTCTTTTGGGCCTCATATACCAGCTGAACATCACATGTTTGGGCTTAGGAGACATTGTTATTGCTCAATATTTTCATTTTATTGTTTTAGAATTTTAATGGCAAAATCGTAAATTGCCAAAAGTTAGAAAATTAGGTTAACATTTAAAAGGCA
>AWUE01020440.1:0-18189 GCA_001974825.2 Corchorus olitorius | reverse complement strand
AACATCACATGTTTGGGCTTAGGAGACATTGTTATTGCTCAATATTTTCATTTTATTGTTTTAGAATTTTAATGGCAAAATCGTAAATTGCCAAAAGTTAGAAAATTAGGTTAACATTTAAAAGGCAGCTGCATGCCTTAGGACGGAATTCAATTTTGGATTTTGAAATTCCAATTTCTGGCTTTTGCTTTTAAACGTAATTTCAAGGATGGAGGTTTTCTTCTTTCTTGATTATTTTGTAAACTTTCTTTTCTAGTTAATTCAATTTTGAGACTTTCAATCTCTTGGGTATTTGATTTGTGAGGCTCTGCGCTTATTCATCTATCTTGTAAGTATTTCAATTCTCTCTAAATTATTTGAATGATTTCATGCTTAATTATTTAGAATGGCCATCTATTGTAATTGGGTATGATTTCTATTGTTAGATGAGATTCCTATATGCAATCGTAGGTAATCAAATCACAAGTAATAACTTAGAGTAGCCCTCTAAGAGAATCTTGAATATAGATTGAATGTTACCTATATTAGTGAACATTGTCTATTGTTGGCTAAGATCTTTCTAGTTCTTAAAGCAACGGGTTACTTGAATCTAGTAGACGATTGGAACTAGGTTAGTACACATGTTAGGATTTAGTTTAGGGCGTGAGTCTGGACTAATGAAGACTAAGGAAAGATAGGGATTAATGGTCGTAGACGTTAATCTACACCATCTATTTATCAAGTTAGATTTCAATTGATGCCAAGGATCAAATCCTTTTATCCCAAGAGTGCGATTGTCTTGAAATTGGAATATTTATTTAATTGTTTCTTTAATCCCTACTAGTTTAATTTGTGTTTTATTTAGTTTAGTTAATTTCTCCACAAAAACCCCCATTTTAGTTTAATACAACTTTAGGAAAGATAATCAAAACGATTGTGCTCTGTGGGATCGACTCGTACTTACCCTGTCTATAGGTTTTGTATGATTTTATTTTTGGTGGAATACGACACCCATCACTTCCGCTTGTATGATTAATTTGATAGATATAGTTTGGGATATCAAGGTTACAACAGATTGAAAGCCTCAACCTTGTGCTGTGTTTTGGCCGGCAATAAGAAGGAAATCTTATGTCCTATTTCTGCTAGTTTATTTGCAATATGGGCAAATGCAGTAATATGGACCCTTTAACTATAGTATCTGGTGAAGTATAAAGCAGAGTTGAAAGCTGTCATACTTCCTTGCTTTCCAATTCGATTTCATTTTTGAAACTTCACGAATACACATTAATCTTCCCATACAAAAGCCGTTGCACCTTCCAAAAAGCCCAAAATTCTCTCAAATTTCATTGTGCACTTTTCTCAGACCCATATCGGTCTTTTCTCAACCGATCTACGGCCCATAAAAGGCCACTTTTCTTTTAGCTTCATCCCTTCCTTGTGCCCCTTCCAGAAACGCCAAAAAACACAAACCTTGTTTCCAAACTTTTTAACCCTTTTTCTCGATCCTTCACTGTTTCGTTCTCTCTTTTAGTTCGATTCCAATTCCCCTTCCATTCGGCTGTTCTGCAATTCTTCTGACACCCAAATGATTACAGCCACTCTTGATTTTTCAATGCCTCCATTATCATTTCCTTTACCCTATCATTTTGCCGGTGCCTCGATAATTCTAGACCTCTCCTTTTCCCATCTTTCTTCCTCTTATATCCTCCTCTGCCTGTTCAAAATTTAACCTCTCTATGCATTTGCCCCGCCCTATACAAACTCCCCTTACTCATCGCTGCCTTTGTTTTTTTCTTTTGTTTCCTTTTTTTTAAGGTGTTTCCCGATCAATCTATGGATTCAGGAACTCAAGCCACTTCAAAGGTTATGAAGCATTTGTTTTCTGTTCAAGGGATGTTTTTTTAGTTCATTAACGCCTCTATAGGGATGTTTTCTGTTCACCTTCAATCCTCCCTCTCTTTCCTCTCTCTCCATTTCGCTCCCTATTGCTCAATTTCCCCTTCCTTGACCGAGTACTTTTCCTCCTGCTCGATTGTCTTCTTTCGCCTTAGACTTCCCTCAGAGATTGCGACGGTAAGTTTCTCAACCTATGCTGCCATGGCCGCTTTCATTTTTCCTCTCAAATTTTCTTTCCTCCGTTGTTGATTGATGCATCTCTCTGTTATGTTTTTTTTTTTCGGTGCCTGTCTCTGCTTCTCTCGGTTTGCAAAGTCCATGGAGTTGGAAAGGATGAGGTTAGACATCCTTTTGTTTCTTTTTTCTCCCAAATCATTCTTCTTCAGGCTCATTTAACTGAGATTGTTTTTTTTCCATGTTTATGCTGTCTCTGGAATTTTGCTGTGCTTAATTTTAAACCGATCTCTCTCTCTTTGATTCGCAATCTAACTGTCTTCTACTATATCAAATCTTTGATTGGTTGATGCTTGCGTCATTTCAGCTCCATCTTACCAAAATTTTGTATTTTTAGTTTTGAGTTCTATCATTTTGTTATTGCATTGGTACAACTGCTACCTATTAGGTTATGTTTGGTTCGTGGTATCTTAGGTATCACGTGGGAATGTCATTCACACTACTTTTCTAGAAATGTTATTTTAGTGGGAAAGTATAATTTTTTATTTTTGTGGGAATATGATTACCATGTTTGGTTAACGTGGGAAAGTTATTAAATTTTGAGAATATAAGAGAAAGACAAGGGAAAAAGAGTAACTTTCCTGGGAAAGTGAACTTTCCCACCCTTTTAGATGGGAATGTCATTCCCATCACTTTACCACTTGGGAAAGTGGTGGGAATGATATTCCCACCTAAAATTAGATTCTTCCAACCAAACATGGGAAAGTTATTTTGCCTATCTAACTTACCACACTTTCCCACTACTTTCCACGAACCAAAAGCAACCTTAGGATTAGAATTCAATTCATTGGTTTCTGCAAGCTACTCTTAAGGTAGATACTTTAATATTACCTATAAAATCCAAAGGTTCATGCTTTTGAAGCAGGGTTTCAAACATGACCAACTGAATCCTTTTTCCTAAGCATGGTCAGGTAACTTCATCATTTGCTTTCTATTTTGTCTTTTTTTTTATAAGAAAACATTACCATTTTTGAGTGGATAGCAATTCAATAAGTTTTGTAACTTCACGTTTCTCTATTTTGATTCACGTTTATGTTTGTTGCTTGACAAAATTTCCAATCTGATCTTGCTTTTGGAAAATCTATTTGTATATCTTTAACTTTTGCTGTAAGTTCTGGTGTTGTTTCTTTTCTTCCATATTGATTGATGATGTACTTATGTTGCAGGTTAATAAGATGCTTAAGTCAGAGAAGTAGAAGCTCTTTTTTGATAACACAGGGAAGGTTTCCAGTTTTCAGAATGCACTCAAGTTGATTGTTTTTTTTCTTAAGTTCTATTCATTTGATTTGCAATATTAGGTACCAAAATCCATTCTTTTTGAATTTACTCATCTTCTTACGCTCCATCTCTTACTTTTTAAGTTGAAAGTTTAGAACATGTCGACTTTTCAGGCTGGTGCTGGCTTAGGGGATGTATATATAACAACAATGGTCGTATGTTGGCTTCTTTAGAATGGATGCTTTTCCGATATGAGATTCTGTAACAGGTAATTCTGATATGCTTCTTATTCATATTTTGTGTTGTTTCATATGACCTTTGGGAGTTACAAATTACTTGCCAAGATACATATTTAATTGAATATATTTTGCACTTTAATTTTAAGAATTTTTAAAGATAAAATTCACCTGTGTTTGTGTTTATAGTAATCTCATGTGTAAGACCATGCTTTTCTACAGACAATTTTTTTTTCTTTGGATAGATAAACACCCATGGTAACTGATTTTGGGATCTATTCTAATATATTTTCAAACTTCTACTGCCTATGATAGATTGCATCTTTATGGCCAAAAGAAAAAATGCATTTGTTTCCTAAAACTAGACACACACACACACACACATATATACACTAACTTCTTTATGGCAAACTATTTGTCATATATACCATGGCTATTTGTGATCAACATTTAGTCTATATAAGTGATAAATTGTTATAAGGCTTCACATTTAAGGCTGAACTCCTGAGCTCTTAAATGAAAGTGAGTTTGATGCGCCAAGGACTCATCATGGTCTTGAAGAGCACAATGGAGATCATGGAGAGGATGTGCATATGCGGCAAGAAGGCTTGGAGAAGCTTGAAGATGCTAAGGAAGAAGTTTCAAGCTCATCGGAGTTGCCTAAGATGCCATTTGATCCATTGAAGATGCCATTAGGCCCAATGACAAGGGCAAGAGCTAAAAGATTCAAGGAAGCTTTGTTTGGCCTCATTAGAGTTCATCTTGAAGAGTTAAAGGCCATCGGAGATCATTTGAAGCCCATTGGAGACCATCATCAAAGGAATATTCCCATCGATTCCAAGTTGTGCACTCTTCTTGAAATCGATGAGCATTAGGTCATTAGAGTTGTAATTTGGCCATTGTGGGCTTAATTCTTTTTTAATTAGCTATTTATTTAGTTTAGATAACATTGGGTTGGGCCTTGTTTGACTAAGTCCAATCCTTGTTTGTTATTTTCCTTTTCCTAGTAGAATAAGGAGTAGGGTCCTTCCTAGCTTTTTCCTTTACCCTTAGGGCATAGGAATTTATATCAGAGCCGTCCCCCTTCTTGCCTATATAAAGGCACCAACCCCCCTCTTGTAAACATAAGTTAAGTTGAGTTGATTAATAAAATTGAGGTTTTACACCCAAATTGATTATCTTAGCTTCTTTGTTCTAGTTTGAGCAAAACTTAGGGTTCTTCAATCTTGTAGAGTCCTAGCAAACAATTAAGTTGTGTTGCTTGATTGTTTGTGAATCTTGTGTTCTAGAGTTAACAATTGCAGGTCTAATTGGAGACTTTGGGCCGACGAAAGAAGAGGATTCACCTTGTGAAGGTCATCGACATACACATCTAGAAGATGAGGAAGTTCAAGTCGACTTTGATAGATATTCAAGGCTAGATTTGAATCTAACACAACTAGATTCGTATCAATTGGTAATCAGAGCATAGGTTGTCATCTTCAATCGGTAAATCTATCCTTCTATTCATCTATCATCAAGTTTTTCATCCATCTCATTCAAAAGTTCTTATCGCAAATCTCAAAAATTTTCTAGATCTAAAAAATTCTGAAATTTCAAAAATTCATTGTGACTTCATTCTAACTCCAATTGCTTTGAAATTTCAGATTTGGAGTCCTCATACCTTGTAGTTCAATCGAAAAATATTTCAAAAATCAAAAAAATAAAAAAATTTCAACCAGAAACTTGTGAAATTTATTCTGGCTTCGTTTGAGCTCAGAAAGCTTTGAAATTTGAGATCTAAACTTCTTTTAGTGAGATCTTTCTGGGCAAAATATTGAAAAAAATCAAAAAAATCTGTATCAACATCGCAATTTTCCAGAATCTAGGGTTTTTTGATTTGGGAATTTGGGGATTAGGGTTTTCTACTTGCAATTGACTCAATTGATTGCATCTAACTCTAATTGATTGTTTGATTGAGTTTCTTGGGTTGCTTTTGCTGTGAATTGAAGTTTGTTTTGCAGAATTTTGGAATCGAAACCCTATTGGAGATAAGTGGTTTAAAATTGGATCTAAGTGGTACTAGGGTTTTCTTTTGATTAATTTGATTGATTTGTGTTGATTGTGTTTTGTGCAGCAAGTTTGGGAGGCAAAAGGCTGTTTGGATTGTATAAAGAACACTTTCCTTTTGATTCACTCAAGTTATTGCTCTTAATTGTTTGTTCCTCAAGTAGGTCACGAGAAGAAAGAAGGCTCTAACTATTTGCTCTTATTAGGCCTATTGAAGCTAGAAAAAGGCATAATCTTGTGAGATTATTAAGAGAGTAGTGGATCGCCAATCCATAGGTTGAGTGCAAACACGAGAGCACAACAAAGGTAAATCACACACCCACTAGTGAGGAATTTGTTATTACTAATCTTTCTTTGTGTGTAGGTACAATGGGAGATCAAAATCAAGCCAATGATGTGGCTACTTCTTTGCAAGCTATTTTGCAACAATTAGGCACTATCACAACAAGATTAGATGCCTTGGAGGTTCGACAACAAGAACCACCACCTTAACAAAGAGAAAACAATGCCGCACCAAACAATGAGCAAAGGGATCAACCACAACAACAAGTCCAACAAAAACAAATTGCTAGGAGAGTTGATCCAATGGAGAGATTAAGGCAACAAGAGCTTGGAGGTCAAGCCTACAATGAAAACTTGCGGCCTAGGAGAGGTGAACCAAGGGAGGAGATTAAAGACAACATCAAATACAAGATCCCAAAGTTCAATGGGAGAGGGACACCTTCGGATTACTTGGATTGGGAGTCAAAGCTAGACATGTATTTTGATTATCACCCCTATGCCGAATCTAAGAAGGTACAAATTGCTATCCTTGAATTTGTTGAGAATGCTTTGAATTGGTATAATCAATTGGTGCAGTCAAGGAGAAGAAATTTGGAGAGGCCTATAGATACTTGGGCGGAATTAAAGAGTGTCATGAGAAAGAGATTTGTGCCAAGCTACTGCATCAACTTTCTTTACCAAAGTTTGCAAACCTTGAGGCAAGGAACAAAGAGTGTTGATGAGTACTACTCCGAGATGATGTTGTTGATGTCCAGAGCCGAAATTGAGGAGCCAACACAAGCCACCATGGCTAGGTTTCTTGCGGGACTGAATAGAGAAATTCATGATATTGTGGAGATGCAACAATATTTTGATGTTGAGGATTTGTTACAACAAGCTCTAAAGGCCGAGGGGCAAGTCAAGAAGAGTGGCGCAAAGAAGGGATTTTCATCATCAAACTCATGGAAAACTCCAATCAAGAAAGATGAGAAAACTTCCAACAAGGAGAAGGAGGTTGCGTAACAAAAGGGAGTAAGTCCTAAATCCGATTCTAAACCTTCATCTAGTTCTTCCTCTAAATCTCATGTTAAGTGTTTTAAGTGTCAGGGATATGGTCATTATGCCAAAGATTGTGTCAATAAGAAGGTGATGTATCTTAATGATCATGGTGAGATAGTGAGTGAAGATGAGGAATTCAATTTAGGTTCAAGTGGTGATGGGGATGATGAGGAGGAGTCTGCGCAAGAAGAGAGTGATGATGATACTAAGGGATATGCACTTAAGAATTTGGTTGCTAGAAAGGCTTTGAGTGCTTTTGTGAAAGAAGATGTGCACAATCAAAGAGAGAACTTGTTTCATACTAGGATGTATGCGAATGGAAAACCTAGTAGTGTGATCATTGATGGTGGAAGTTGTACCAACATAGCTAGTATTTACTTAGTGAAGGAGATGCAATTACCCACCACCAAACACCCTAAACCCTATAGTTTAGGATGGATCAACGACAAGGAGGAATTTAAAGTTAACAAACAAGTTTTAGTTTCTCTTTCTTTGGGCAGGTACAATGAAGATGTTTTGTGCGATGTGCTACCAATGCAAGCATGCCATATACTACTTGGCCGACCATGGCAATTTGACAACAAGGTACATCATGATGGTGAGGCTAATCAGTATACTTTCATGTGTGGTAAGAAGCCTTTTACTCTAATTCCTTTATCACTTCAAGAAGCTTTAAAAGATCAAATTAAAGTGAGAGATGATTTTGCTAAATTGGATGATGAATTTAGGGCTAAAGAAAAGGGTAACACCGATTCTAAAATTGTTGATTATTTTGATGATAAAATAGCCTTATTTTCAAAGAGTAATTCTGAACCTAATTTGAGTGTTGTTTGCAATGACACGAAATTTGTTTTGAGTGTTGTTAGTGACGATACTAAACCTAATTTGAGTGTTGTTTGCGATGACACTAAATCTGTTCTAGATGTTGTTAGTGATGATACTAAAACTAATTTGAGTGTTGTTTGTGATGACACTAAATCTGTTTTAGGTGTTGTTTGTGATGAAACAAATTCTGTTTTGGATGCTAATTGTGATGAAAACAAATCTCTTGAAAATAGGACTGTTTGGGGTGAAAGAAAAGAGACTTCTAAGAAAGTTGTTGAGATTGTATGTTAGCATCAGGTGAGATTAGGAGTGCTTTGCATGAGAATTCTGTTTTATACTTTTGTTCGAAGTTGACTGTGGGTGCTTTGAACTTTGCTAGTTATTCTAAGGAGTTGTGTTTTGTTAGGTGATTGTAGACTTGGACTTGTTTTGTCCTAAGGAGTTTGTGCTTACTCTGTCATGAGATCTTGATGTACTTAGAGCAATTGAACTTAATCATAGGTGTGCTAAGTTGATTGAGTTCATTGAATCCTTTCCATATGTGGTGCGCTACAAGAAAGGTAAGGAGAATGTTGTAGCCGATGCATTATCAAGGAGGTATGTTTTACTTTCCATGCTTGATTCTAAGTTTCTTGGATTTGAGTTTATTAAAGACTTATATGCTAGTGATGCTTACTTTAGTGATGTGTTTAAAGCATGTGAAAATTCTGGATTTGGGAAGTATTATAAGCATGATGGATTTTGTTTAAAGAATCTAGATTGTGTATACCTACTTGTTCTTTGCGTTTTGTGCTTGTGAGGGAATCGCATGAGGGTGGTTTAATGGGTCACTTTGGTGTTGATAGAACATATGAGATATTGCATGAACACTTCTTTTGACCTAAGATGCGATATGATGTAGGAAAGCATGTTTCTAGTTGCATTACTTGTTTGCAAGCTAAATCTACATCTAAGCCTCATGGCTTGTATACTCCTTTGCCTATTCCTCATGAACCATGGACTCATATTAGCATGGATTTTGTGTTAGGATTACCTCGTTCTAGGAGAGGTAAAGATTCTATCTTTGTGGTTGTTGATAGGTTTTCTAAGCTGGCACACTTTATTGCTTGTACTAAACCTGATGATGCCATTAATGTAGCTAATTTGTTCTTTAAAGAGATTGTTAGACTACATGGAATGCCTAGAACGATTGTGAGTGATAGAGATGCTAAGTTCTTAAGTCACTTTTGGAGAACTTTGTGGGCTAAGTTAGGTACTAAGTTGTTATTTTCAACTACTTGTCATCCTCAAACTGATGGACAAACTGAAGTAGTTAATAGGACTTTATCTACCTTACTTAGAGCTTTGATTAAGAAGAACTTAAGGACTTGGGAAGATTGTTTGCCTCATGTTGAATTTGCATACAATAGAAGCATACATAGTAAAACTGGATTTTCACCTTTTGAATGTGTGTATGGCTTTAATCCTCTAACTCCATTGATTTGTTGAGTTTACCTTTGAGTGTGCAAGTTGACATAGATGGGCAACGCAAGGCAGATTTTGTTAGGGATCTTCATGCAAAGGTTAGAGCACAAATTGAGAAGAAAACTCAACACTACATGAAGAATGCTAACAAGGGGCGCAAAGAGGTCATCTTTGAACCTGGCGGTTGGGTTTGGTTGCATCTAAGGAAGGAAAGGTTCCCTGAGAGGAGGAAGTCTAAGCTATTACCTCGTGGAGATGGTCCATTCCAAGTCTTGGAGAGGATCAACAACAATGCTTACAAGCTAGATCTTCCTAGTGAATATGGTAATGTAAGTGCTACTTTTAATGTCTCGGACTTATCCTTGTTTGATAATGATGCAGATTTGAGGACAAATCCTTTTCAAGGGAGAGGGGATGATGCGCCAAGGACTCATCATGGTCTTGAAGAGCACAATGGAGATCATGGAGAGGATGTGCATATGCGGCAAGAAGGCTTGGAGAAGCTTGAAGATGCTAAGGAAGAAGTTTCAAGCTCATCGGAGTTGCCTAAGATGCCATTTGATCCATTGAAAATGCCATTAGGCCCAATGACAAGGGCAAGAGCTAAAAGATTCAAGGAAGCTTTGTTTGGCCTCATTAGAGTTCATCTTGAAGAGTTAAAGGCCATCGGAGATCATTTGAAGCCCATTGGAGACCATCATCAAAGGAATATTCCCATCGATTCCAAGTTGTGCACTCTTCTTGAAATCAATGAGCATTAGGTCATTAGAGTTGTAATTTGGCCATTGTGGGCTTAATTCTATTTTAATTAGCTATTTATTTAGTTTAGATAACATTGGGTTGGGCCTTGTTTGACTAAGTCCAATCCTTGTTTGTTATTTTCCTTTACCTAGTAGAATAAGGAGTAGGGTCCTTCCTAGCTCCTTCCTAGCTTTTTCCTTTACCCTTAGGGCATAGAAATTTATATCAGAGCCGCCCCCCCTTCTTGCCTATATAAAGGCACCAAGCCCCCTCTTGTAAACATAAGTTAAGTTGAGTTGATTAATAAAATTGAGGTTTTACACCCAAATTGATTATCTTAGCTTCTTTGTTCTAGTTTGAGCAAAACTTAGGGTTCTTCAATCTTGTAGAGTCCTAGCAAACAATTAAGTTGTGTTGCTTGATTGTTTGTGAATCTTGTGTTCTAGAGTTAACAATTGCAGGTCTAATTGGAGACTTTGGGCCGACGAAAGAAGAGGATTCACCTTGTGAAGGTCATCGACATACACATCTAGAAGTTGAGGAAGTTCAAGTCGTCTTTGATAGATATTCAAGGCTAGATTTGAATCTAACACAACTAGATTCGTATTAGGGTTGTTGTTTTAAGTGGTCGTTCAATAGTTTTTGAAAGTAGTAGTCAATTACTTTTTCAAAAGAAAGAACAAAGTCGAGTAGGTCTTAAATCATGATCTTGAATGATTAGAGGATTGTGATATTCTTGAATTTTAGAAGCTGATGTTCGTATATAATTGACTACCTCCTTCTTTACTTTTCAACTAGCAGAAAAACCTTGCTTCAACCTCAGTTGACCAGGACTTGGCTACAGAATTGAACAAAAATATCCTCATGTCTATAAGGTCCTCATGTTCATAATTTTTATGCATATATGCAGAGGTTCTCACTCCACCAAATTCATGGCGTTTAACCATGTTAGGTAGTCAAGCCTTTAGTTACAAATTTTTAAGTTGGAAATAAAGCCTGCAATTATCAGATTTTGCATATTATGGATATATATTAATCTATCTATCATATTTCTTTTTGCCTTAGATTTAAGTTGTCTGCTACACAATGTTCTGCATATTTGTGCCAAGCTCCAGTTATATATAGCTGACCCATGTATAACTGTGTGTTAGCTGACCCTTATTAGTTTCTTATCTTGCTCATTTTGATCAGAGTTTGTTCATTAATTTTTTTTTCCTCCCTATAAATATTAACTTTTACAAATTTCATTAGTTTTCAGCCCTTATTAGTTTCTTACTGGTTGTGATCATTAAATTTATGCTATGCATCTTATTTTTACTCCTTATAATATACATACTTAAAACAATCTTTCAAAAGTTTTGTTTTTCCTTCTTTTAATTCAGTAACTAATTATCCAACAGATTTTTAATACTTGCCATTTCTTTGCCACCTTCTCATGTTCAAAGAGCTAACTATAATAAAATGTACGAACTTTAAATGTCTTGACTTATTTGCAATCTCTTCACTCTCATGAAATCCAGATCTTTTATGAACCACTCATTTCCAATCAAGCTTCGAAATTCAACTTCCGATGGCCAAATTCTTTGTTCTGTTGATACTGCTTGGATTCTGGGCTATTTCATTTCAGATCAAACACTTGGTCTTGACCCTTGAGGCCCCATGTAATATCCACACAGTATTCTGTGGAATGTCATAATGACTTTGAATGACAAACAGTTGCATTCATGGATAGCTTCAAGAACGCCCAGCAACCTGGACCTGTGACCCAGTTATTGAGCGTCACAAGGTAGAAAAAGAGAGGGTAGGATTTGGCTCCTACTCTTGAAGTTCCTTCTATGAGTAAACATCCGAAAATTGGTGACTGATAAAGGTTTTGCCCAGGTCCACATTTTAATTTTCCTCTCTCTCTGTTTTTCTTTCTTTCTTTCTATTTACTTTGTTTCGCCCCTCAAATTTAACTTTCATTTAGTATCATACTTTTTTATGCTCTGTTTGCTTTTCTTTTGGGTGTTCAATAACTTCCAATGAATTTGGATGCTTGCTAGAATACTGAGATAGTCACACAAAAATTAACTTGATTTACTCTGTGAAGTTTATTTGGTTGAGTATAATCGGTAAGAAAGGTTGACAAGTTCAACTGATACACGGAAACATGGGGAAAAAATTCTAAAATATTTAAAAGAAAATTCTTGACCTTTTGGTTTAGTCTAATTAAATATACCACATTATGGCCATATTGCAGGTGATGTAAGTGTTGCACTGCTTGAGGAATTTGCTGGAGATTCCCAGCCTATTGTCCCACAGAGCTGTGAACTTACTCCCAACATGCTTGAATTTGGATTAGATGAAATGATTTCATCTTTTTTTTTCTTGTCAATAAAACATTTCATAACTTTGTAAATATTTATATTTAGATGTATGTAACTCTGAATTCTATATGAAATTTAGCTGACCTTTTAAACAAAACAAATTCTCATCTAATAATAATGTTATTACTATATAATATAAATATCAATTTTTATATATTTTAGACTCAAATATATACACACATATATAAATTGGTTCACGCAGCATAGCGTGCTAGAATAGTACATGATGTTTATCTATAAGTGATACATTATATTTTATTACCCGCGAAGCGCGGGCACTACCTTGTTAAATATATTAGAGCAAGGCCAATGTTGTACACTAAATTTTGCACTAAAATGGTGTCAAAAAAGAATCTTTGGAGAATATGTTTACACCAAAAATTTTTGCACTCCAATGTATTGTACACCAAATTGGTGTTAAACAGTTATTTAATTGTAAATCATTTTTTTTTTCAAAAAATTGTAAATCATTTTCATAAATATTATATATTTATAAAAATTAATTTAGAATTAGATAAAACTTAGTAATATTTCTTTATTTATTGGAAAGAAAAATTATTATTCAAAACAAATTAATAATAATATAACTAAATACCATTAATTAAAAATATTATTAAATAAATAATACAAGTAATAGTTATTATTTTTATTTCAACTCTATTTTAGTTGTAAATTTATCTTAATTTAAGTCAATGTAATTTAACTTTTTTTTATTAAATTGTTGAATTTTAACCCTAAAATTAAGTCTTAAAAATAATTATTAAAAAAATTCGGAAAAATATATTCAATATTGATCTTGTTTTAAAGGTCTCAATTAATTCTTTCTAATGATATAATTTCTTCCTGATGATTTAAAGTGTAAGTGTAAATACTAATCAAAATCTAAAAACCTAAATCTAAAAAGGATATAGATGTCATTATAAAATTGTTTAAAAGAATAAAAAAAAGTATGTTTGGCGTTGAGCAACAGTGTCGCGCCAAATATGGCGCGGCACTATTGCTTCGCCATTTTGAAGCGTCTCGGGAAACAAAAAATACCGCATTCGTTGGACTATTTTATTGACAATTTTTGCAGCAAAATGCAGTTATACCGCATTCGTTGGCCTTGCTCTTAGACGACAATAAAATCAGAATAATCAAACAAGTTATGTCTTATTTTCTGATATATTTAATCATTTGTCAATGATTAAAACCAATGACTCGAACCCTGTTAGAACAGTGGTTTAAAGACAACTCTGTGCTACCTTACATGACAGATTTGTTCCAAGTTCCAACAAAGATTTGAAGAATAAAACAAAGCAAAGACAAAGGGAAAAGTTGCAACTTGGTTGTCATCGCATCATATATCAACCAAGTGAAGATTTATTATTCCCTCCGTTCCGAATTGAATGGGCATATTGGATTTTTTTTTGTCAGACGAAGTCGTTTTTTACCATTATTTATGAAAAATTTATATACAATTAAAATTTTAAAAATTATGTTTTGAAAAATTTAAGTTTTAAATTTTCCAAAGTTTATTTTAAAAAAATTTAGAAATTATATTTTTGTAATAATTAATGGTCAAAGATGGTTTTGTTTAACCTAAAAAAAATCAAATTTGGCCATTCAATTCGGAACGGAGGGTGTAAAAAGAATTTAAATTAAATGAAAACGAAACTAATTAAAAAAACAAATTAAAAGGAAATAAAATAGAATGGAAAAAAGGGACTTAACGTGCCACGTCAGCTTTCCATCCAAGTTGACAGCACATTCAACACACTCTCTAATAGGATTAACATAATGGACCTATTTGAGATTTTCCGAAAAGTTGGGGTCCTTATTTGACCTTTTTCAAAGTTGGAACTCTTATTTGAAATTTATGGCAAAGTTCGGGGATCTATTTGAGATTTCAACCTAAAATATATATTTTAAAAATAGAAGCTTAGACACTTTATTAACCTAACTAGCACACTAAAAAATAAATTAAAAAGGTTGTTTTTTTACCAGTTGGATCAAGTGGTTTGTTCCAATTTAAGCAGATCTCAGATTCGAGATCTTGCATATGCATCAGCTCCTGTTGGTAGACTTACCCACCAAAACAAGCTACACAACGCGGGGTGAATCAGAATTAGTATCAAATGGTGTAAAGAAAAGATTTTTTTTTATGTGAATTGTAACAAAGTGCAACTGAAAATTTATTAAAACAAAGTACAATAAACGTACCTAATAGAAAATTTATTTATATTTGACTAAAATTATATTTGTTTATATTTATAATGAATACTAGTGTGGTTAAAACTTGGGATTTCTTGTGTGAGGTCCCCGGGATGGACTGTGTTGGATTATGAGAAATGAGAGGGTTATCTCCGTGTAATCCATTTCAATATATAGAATATTTATTTATATTTGAATAAAAATATATTTGCTTATATGTATAATGAATACTAGTGTGGTTAAAATTTGGAACATCTTGTGTGAGGTCCTGAATTTAAATCTTGGGATGGGTCATGTTGGATTATGGAAAAATGAGAGGGTTATTTCTTATTATGTAGTCAATTTCAATATACATTGTTTATGAGTAGCAAGAAAAAAATAATAATATTTTATAGGGAAAAATATAGTTGTTAAAAGAACAACTATATAATTTATTAATTAAATATAAAAAAAAAAAGATCTAAGTCTAACACCGCATTATCATAATATAGTATAGTACACTAGTTGAAATGTTATTTAGGCTTGGTTATTTGAACTAGTATGAAGTCTCAAACCCAATATCTCTTTTTAATCGTAACCATCAAATCATGATTCATGTGAAGAACAATGCTTGGTTTAGGTGTGATTTGGTGGTTATTTAATACTAAAATATCATAGTTACGGATAATAGATGATGTAATGGCCTTCATCAATGTAAAGGCAATATCTTTCCCCAAACAACTCCTAGGCCCTGCATTGAAGGCAAAGAATTTGTAAGCGGCTACATGTTTAATTCCACCGTCGCTAGTAATCCACCTTTCTGGCTTGAATTCATGGCAATCTTCTCCCCATATCGATTTCATCCTTCCCATTGCATATGTGGAGATGGAAACCATTGTTCTTGGGTTTACATTATGCCCACTTGGAAGTGTGTCATGTTGAAGAGCACTTCTTAATTGGATTGGAGCTGGTGGGTACAATCTTAATGTTTCACATAAAGCCGCGTGGAGATAAACCATTTTATTCAACTCTTTAGCACCAAATGGTAGCCATTTCGTTTCCCCATCTTGGGGGAAATGCTTTTGGATTTCCTCTCTGATTCTGTTTTGAACATTTGGGTGCTTTGAAAGAAGCCAGAAAAACCAAGTGAGAGTCGTGCTTGTAGTGTCGTGAGCAGCGAACATGAAAGCTAAAATGTTGTCCTTTGTAGGCACTGTAGCAAGTTCAATATCTCTAAGCAAGAAGAGTTTCAATACACTGAAATCCATCATGTGTTCCTTCGTCAATCTTATGGATTCTGAAATCAGATGATACAGAGTCACCGAAGCCTCAATTAATCTCTTCTCTTTTCCAATACGAAGCCATTTTTGTAACTTCCAAATCCACTCTGGTAGTATGAATCGAAAAGATATTGCTTCACAAGCATCAACCATGGCTCTTGAGAACAGATTTTCGTCGCAAGACGAATTGGGATCGCACCCAAAGCTCATTCTACTAGCAATATAATACATATGCTTTCCAAGCAGATGATGCAAAGCGACATGAACATTTTGGTTGGAGACATGGTCAAGAAGTGGGATCAATAGTTTCGCCATGCTATCTTCGTAAATCTTTGGCATTAGCTCATGGAACTTTTGATGATTAAAGAAGCCTTTGAAAAATGCTCGATTGTACTTCCATTCGACGAAATCAGAATTGAATAGTGAATCTCCAAATATATCAAATCGCTTCCTCCACTCGATCCCTTTGACATATTTAGAGAAGTTTGCACTCATTATGTGATGAACATTGGCAGGATCACTTGTGACTATGATATCCATATTGGCAATTGGAGATCTTTTTTGTAGAAAAAATGTGCCCCCATTGCTTTCAAGAATTGGGACAAACCGGTCATGGAACTGCTCCAAGCTGCGAACTATCTCCAATAATTGCCCAGCTACAGGAAACTTCCATTGGAACCCTGTTTTGTTTCTTGAATAAAAGAGAAAAGCAAGTAAAAGACTGATTGCTATGATGATGAATCCAATGTTGGTGAGTAAGATCATCATGATTTTATTTGTTACTCTCTCTTAATTTTGCAAGTAAAGAACATGCTCGTCCATGTTATATATAAATACTTTCTCCGTCCTAAATTGATGTTAACTTAATTGTAAAATGGAACAAAATTCAAAAGAAGAAAAAAAAAGTATTTTTTTGGCAGTTATTTTAGTCCTAATTTTTTTTAATTAATTAATATGTTTTGTAATATCCAACAATAGTAATAAGTTGAATATTTTTAATTAGGAACAAAAAGGGTATATACGTGTTACATCTATGGAACAACTTTAAATGGTTATTATGGGCTACGCCGTACACTTTCCTTAGCCTATAGGTAAGATAAAGATTTTGGGCACCGCCAACCTTTGGAGTACAGTACTTTCCTTGGCCTATAGGAAATATAAAGATTTTGGGCACCGCCAAACTTTGATTGACAAGCTTAGCCTTGGTAATTGGTACAGTTTTGAATCAATTCCGCGAGTAAACTCAAGTTACCCAATATGTTTATACAAATAAATTAAGGTGGAGACTTCGGTGCTTCCGTTGTGATGCTCCCATTTTTCAATGTGATGTTCTCATTCAATTCTGACCATTGGATGCAATATCTATTTTTCTGACCGTCGGATACTAAAATATTAACCTACTAAACCGGTTTTAAAAACCTTTTGGAATGAATTCGTATGTGATAGTCCTCATGATAGATTTTTACACCTTTTTTATTCAAACCGTTGATATCAACTACTTTTTTTACTTGATTTATTATTTTTTTCTCTAACTTTTTTTATTTTTTATTCTATTCTTCTCCGTTTTCTTTCTGCGTTGAGCCCTCCTTCCCTTCTCGTCCTTTCAAATTTCTTGTCATTATTAGTACTGCTTAAGCCACCAAAAAGAAAACTTTATTTTTGTAGTTAATTGGAAAAAACAAAATGAAAACGTGAATTGTAATGTTGCTATGTAAAAGTGACAAATTTAACCCCATTTATTTACATTTATGAAAAGTTTGCATCTTTGAACTATAATAATTAGGTGCTAGTATGTGATTGTGTATATAATATTTATACGAATAAACAGATATGGAAATGGCTGGAATATCAAAATCATCCTCCAAAGGAAGCCAAAGCAATTAACAATGATTGATTATGGTGCCACCATTGATTATTGATATGCAAAATTCAGTATCTACAAAGTAATATACTTTATACCCAAATTATATCTCATCATCCCCAAATAATCATATGCACCATCCCCCAAATTCTTTAGAGATGGACATTTGTTCTCATATACCCAAAATTGACTTTAAAAGGTGTTTTAATCCATATATTAATTGAATATATCCCCGTCTATATGATTTTAGTGTCATCTAATGATTAAACAAAATGCAAAATTCAGTATCCCAAAGTAATATACTTTATACCCAAATTGTTTCTCATCATCCCCAAATAATCGTATGCAGCATCCCCAAATTCTTTAGAGATGGACATTTTTTTCTCGCATACCCCAAAATTGTCTTTAGAAGGTGTTTTAATCCATATATTAATTGAATAAACCTCGTCTATATGATTTTAGTGCCATCTAATAATTAAACAAAATGCAAAATTCAGTATCCCAAAAGTAATATACTTTATACCCAAATTATTTCTCATCATCCC
>AWUE01020439.1:0-27385 GCA_001974825.2 Corchorus olitorius | reverse complement strand
AATCACTATTAGATGACACTAAATTTATATAGACGTGGTTTATTCAATTAATTAGGATGAAAAATATGGATTAGAACACGTTTAAAGCCAATTTTGGGTATATAAGAAAAAATGCCAATCTCTAAAGAATTTGGGGATGGTGCATATGATTATTTGGGGATGATGAGAAATGATTTGGGTATAAAGTATATCAGTTTGGGGATACTGAATTTTGTATTTTGTTTAATTATTAGATGGCACTAAAATCACATAAACGGGGTTTATTCAATTAATTAGGATGAAAAATATGGATTAAAACACTTTTTAAAGTCAATTTTGGGTATATGAGAAAAAAATGTCAATCTCTAAAGAATTTGGGGATGGTGCATATGATTATTTGGGGATGATGGGAAATAATTTGGGTATAAAGTATATTACTTTGGGGATACTGAATTTTGTATATCAATAATCAATGGTGCCACCATAATCAATCATTGTTAATTGCTTTGGCTTCCTTTGGAGGATGATTTTGATATTCCAGCCATTTCCATATCTGTTTATTCACATAAATATTATATACACAATCACATACTAGCACCTAATTATTATAGCTCAAAGATGCAAGCTTTTCATAGATGTAATTAAATGGGCTAAATTTATCACTTTTTCATAGCAACATTACAATTCACGTTTTCATTTTTTTTTCCAATTAACTACAAAAGTAAAGTTTTATTTTTGGTGCCTTAATCAGTACTAATAATGACAAGAAATTTGCAAGGACGAGAAGGGAAGGAGGGCTCAATGCAGAAAGAAAATAGAGAAGAAAAGAATAAAAAGTAAAAAAAGTTAGAGAAAAAAATAATAAATCAAGTAAAAAAAGTAGTTGATATCAACGGTTTGAATAAAAAAGGTGTAAAAATCTATCACGAGGACTACCACATACGAATTCATTCCAAAAGGTTTTTAAAACCGGTTTAGTAGGTTAAATCTTTTAGTATCTGACGGTCAGGAAAATAGATATTGCATCCAATGGTCAGAATTGAATGGGAGCATCACATTGAAAAGTTGGAACATCACAACGGGAGCACCGAAATCTCCACCTTAAATTAAATTTACTTTCATCTTCAACTTTTGTTTGTTTGGTAAGCACTCAAAGTTAAATTTAACTAGGGAGATCGGCATTAAATACTAAGGATATGATCATATCAATTACAATAATGTAAAAAAATTTAGGCTAACAGCCAGCTACTCTCATTAGGTTTTTTTCTTTTTAGAAAATAAATTTGAAATTCATTAATAGAGAAAATCTCAAAGGAGATTTGGATTATACACGTATAGGGATGACCTTGTACTACACCTAACTAGCTTCAGCACTGATAACGTACCGAACTAACCTATGAGCCAACTAATTTCTATCTCATCAAACAAACTCCCTTTCTCAAAAATTAGGACCATCATTAATCATGTACGAACTCGAGGCTAAATCGAAACACCTGTGAAACTCCGAATGACGACTTGGTGAAAAGCTAAATTCTGTCTTTGAACCCTTCAAAACCATCTACACTCGATGAACACCCCAAAGCTGCTACATAAAAATTCAATCTTTCTCCCCCAATCGTTCAAACTGGAAAAGATCCATTGTTGAAAAAAAATGATCAATTGGAATTAAAAACCAAGCCGCCAAGGAAGAAAAACAAGAAAGAAAAGAAAGAAAACTTGCATTAGGGCAAGATAAATGCTCTCACTAGAGTGTGGCTTTAGGAGTCGTCTTAATTTGAATACTTTATTAAATAAAAAATTAAAAAAAAAAACCTCTTAACAACCAAATAGGATGAGTAAAAAAAACCCTCAAAAAACAAGTAGAGAGAAAGGAGGGGTTGATTAAGCTTTCTTAATAGGTGCCTTTAATTACCTTGAACATTTTTTTTTCAGAGAATTACTTTAAACATTTAAATTGGTACAAGCCTTCAAGAAAAAGGACTAATGTCCAAATTGGGTCTAAACCTTTCTAAACTTGCTCAATTTGAGGCTAAACCTTTAAACAGGACCAAATTGGTCCTAAATGTTAGCAAATTGCACCAAATTGGGTCTATCTTGGACGAAAATTTGGAATTATAGTAATAGCGCGTGCGTTTCACTGCCACAATCCCGTCCAAAATAGGCTCAATTTGGTGCAATTTACTAACATTTAGGCCCAATTTGGTTCTATTTAAAGGTTTAGACTCAAATTGAGTAAATTTATAAAGGTTTAGACCCAATTTGGACATTAGGTCTCAAGAAAAATGCTCCATTTCCTTTCCAAATAATTTGAGATCTCAAGAAAAGAATCATCTTATATATTAAAGTAGCTTCTCCACACATGCTACACTTTTATAATTAACTTGTATTTTAAATAATTTAATTATAAAATAATTAAAACATGCATCACATGTCGAATAACAAGGATTTTGGCAATATGAGACTCCGAATGACGGCTTTGTGCAAAGCTAAATTTTGTTTCGGAATCTCTAAAAACCATCAAGACTTGATGAACACCCAAAAACTACTAATTTTCTGTTAATTTTACTGACGTTGGAAAAAGTTCACATGGTATGTGAGACCCAAATGATAAAAATGTATTAATAAAAGAAAAGAAAAAGTCCACATGACATGTGGGACTCACATGCCACACGGGTTAAAAAGATGATATGGATCAGCCATGTCATCATTTTATGGACGTAGTCACGGTCATCTAAAATGGACTACTGTCGTAGACTTTTGAAAAACAAAAGGAATTTAAAAAAAAAGGGGGGGAAGGGGGGGGGGGGTTGTCCGAAATTAAAAAAATTAAAAAGGGTAAGTGAGTTTTTTGGTTGTGAAGCATATCAGTATACTTTGATCAATAATAAATGTTATTAACTTTTCTTTTTCTTTTTTATTTGCTACTCATGAATATGATATTTAAACGGACTACATAATTTAGAAGGTAACCAATCCTATCCCAAATCTCACCCGTTCATCACAGGATTTGAATTCCAGACCTTTCGTTAAAAGTGTCAAGGTTTAACCTTTGGGGTGTTTCCTTTGAGACATCAACTTTCTTATCTAAGATTACTCTAAAAGGAATAAAAATCTCCCGCCCATTTTATGCCCCACTTTATGCCTGATTAACCAAATGATGACATGTGTCATTTTTAAGTTTCAAATGTTAGTCGTTGTTTGCTTAGTACAAATTAGATTATATATATATTCATTCTAAAACCCTATAGGGAATATATTAGTTGGACCCTATTAATATCTAGGACTAACCCTTTACATAAATTTTTATTTTTAATTTCTGGCTTTAAGGGGGTTTTCATTTTATTTTCTCCTATTAATGTCATTACAAGTTGATCGGCCCGCGCTGGCGCTGCGGGCATCCTTTTTGTATAATCGTTATTGATTAATAAAATGAGTAGGAAATTGATGTTTAAAAAATGATTAGGCCAAAAAATTGTATCATAGTTATACTCATTAGGAAGTTTGAACTCTATATGTAGGATACATAAAAGACCTTAAAAACTAAGATTAAAATGCCTCAAATATTGTGTACTTGTTCTTAGAAAAAGACATAAAGCATTTAAAATACTAAAAATTTCAGCAGGCACATGAATCTCTCTATCAACGGCTTCTATCTCTTGTTCCCAGGTCTCCAACCTCTCTTATGATGTTTTGGCTCAACCTATGAAAATTTGTAAATATTGTCAGTATTTTTTTATCTACGAAACATAAATATACATTAGACAAATCAGATTGCCACAGTTATGTACTTCTCCACCTGTATTTGTTTTTTTTGGTCACTGCATTTTAATTTTTTTTCCTTTTATATGAAGTAAGCACAATTCATTCTTGAGAAAATGGAATCAATTGTAGTCAGAATCTAAACAAATTATGGAATATGCTTTTTCATATGGAAAGTCATAAACTAAATGTTTATATCACTGAGCATTAACTAAATTAAAGTTTCGATGCAGAAGGTGAATAAGTTCGTGTTCAGAGGGCCATTTTAACAAACACATTAAGCCCTCAAGAAAGAAATTATGGAATATGGTTTTTTATATGCAAAGTTAGAAACTAAATGATCAAGCAATGATTCTAAGCATTCCCGCCTCACAATTTAACAGAAAATTGTCGAAGTCTCACTTGATGTTGGATTTTAAAAATGTTGGTGAGGGGCGAGATTTCACCAAGATTCTGAGCAGTTCTAAGGAGGGGGGGCGTCCGAATCACTTCTACAAATCAGTTTTGTTAGCCCTGAACCCAAAGGAATCCAGTATATATAGGAATAAAAGAAGTCATTTTTTCAGGTCTATATATAATTGTTATTTCAGTTACAGATTGAATAGTTATGTCGATTGGATTTCTATGCACTAAATAGGTATTATTTTGTAACTGGACAAATTTATTGGGCACCAAATTCATGTCGAAGAGATGAAACATTTTTGGGATTTTGAAGGTGTGAGTTTCTTTGGAAAGTACTACTATTTGAACTTGGAAGGGAAAGTGTCGATTAAATTCTTCAGGTGCGTTTTGGAACAAAGCCTATATGTATTCTTGGCATATACAAATTGGAGCACCCACCTCACCTTAAATTTAATATAAAACTTATATATGATAGCTTAGCTCAAAGGCGTTGTTGACATAGTATCTAAGAATTGATGCATCATTGTTACAATTTCAGATCAGACCAAGACCTCTAATTCCATAATGATCATAACCCAGAAAAGGAAAAAGGAACCCCACACATTTATCACCCAAAAGGCAAACCATACAAAAAAAAAATTTCACCCAAACACCTACAACATTAAACTATTAAAGTTTCCAAATTCCAATATAATAAAGCGCAAAATATCCAAAAACGCGTAAAAAAGCAAATTTGAATAGGGGTGTATTTCGATTGTTTTTGTGTTAAAATAATTACTACAATGAAATCAGAGAGAGTCCAGAAATTGCAGATAGAGAGAAGACAATGATTGGTGGGGTTTAGCCTTAGTTCCTAACCCACCCTTACTTAAGTCTTAGCGATTCATTCCCACTATAACAAACCTATAATTATGATTAGTATAAAATAAAAAAAATAGATAAATAATAATAATGCTAACATTGAGACAAATTACATCTAAAAAAAATTAATCTTTAAAAAAAAATACCTGAAACAAACTGTGTCACGTCCCGGCCCAGAAAATCAAGCACAGACAACCACCGTATTACCTCGAAACACGTGCCAGCCGGTCACGCGCCCCAAGGCTCCACAAGGCGTCAATATCATAAAAACACATCAAAATATAAATAGAGTAAAATTTTGAAAACAATAAATCGGGGTACGTGACAACCGCCGCGAAACCTTGAGTTAAGTTCCAATAGGTTTGGAACTCCTCCCAAGACCTCGCAAGGTTAACATGATAGTTCTTGCTAAATTTAACACTAAGAAGATACGAAAAATGGTTATTTTAATCATTTTGTAACAAATTAAACTTTGTCAAAATAAATCACAACAATGCCTATTAATTCCAAACAAAATTTTAAACTTCCACACATTTACAAAATACCATCATGTCTATTACGTCACATTGAAAGGCATATAGAAAATAGTAAGTTTTCCATACGTAAAAGCACCAAAATTCTATAACATACCAAGAAGTGAAAATACGATACTTTTCAGACTAATCGAGTTCCGGTGGGACCCACAGGAATATTTTACATAAAGTGACAAAAATTAACCTACTAGTCGAGGCTTCAACAAGTGCGAGGTTCCACCACAACGATCCTAAAACGCGGATAGACTGCTATAGACCTAAAACTATTAAAGAAATAGAATAAAACAAAATAAAAGGAAATAGTGAGTACGGATACCCAGTGAGTGAACAGTCATATAATTAAGTGGAGATAACTAAAAGAAACAATTTCAATATTAAAACTTGAAAGTTATATTTAAAATACATTTCAAATAAGGCCTATGAATCTTTAAAATAGGGCTTAGCCAAAACCATGTTTCCTGAGTCATTGCCTTTGAAGAGGTCGACAACAAGGGCCGCCAAGGCTTTCTAATAATAAAATGGTAAAAAGAGCCCGCTCCTTGGCGTTGGCAGAGCTCAATCTTGTGCGGTGGTAATTCACAAGAGGAGCTCTCAATATCATACCTTGCGGGTTATCCTACGCACCTCCCGCCAAGGTAACCACAATCACCTACGTCCCTCAAAAGGCGGTCCGTAGGCTACTTAAACCAGTCACAACAATAACTAAATCGTTGCCCTCTCCGAGGCCCACCGTATAATAAAACAATAAAAGCAAGATGGCTCATGTAAAATATATATCCAAAAAAATATATTCATCAAATCATGTGCGTTTAACAAATCCAATAATCCAACCATCTCACTGAACACATCAATTTTCATAGGCCAATGAGAAACTAATCACATCATATATAAGAAAATAATAATATAAATAGATATGACTGTTAAATAATAAATTTTGTCCACTCACAAGTTTAGGGAGGGTGTTCACTCCATATTGTCTTCAATCGTTTCCTTTCCCTTGCTTGAAGTGGTTGTTCCTATAAAATATGTGGAACACATTTAACATCACAACACTAATAACTTGACAAAGCCTCGGCCCATATGCAATGCATGAGTATAGGTAAGGTTTACTTACGTTCACTAGAAATAGTCAAACTAAATTCCTAACAAAAGAATATAGATTTAAGGGAAGCAATTGGCAAAACTATATAAACTTTGATAAGGCATAATCTACTATAAAAAATTGGTCCAATTCACTTTTATGGACCATGTTTTTCTTCTATTCCTTAATAGGCATAACACACTACTTAACAATCCACTTCCATTAAGTTCAAGTCATAACCAAGGTAATTTGCAAGAACCCCAAATTGGTATATATATGAGGTTTAACTAAACTGATTTCTTCAATTCATCAACTAAATTGACCAAAGACAATCTACTACTAAGGAATTAACTAACAATTCAACAAATATAATTTGGCTATTATGATCCCATGCATGTCTCAAATCCATATATCATTATAAAGAGTTAAAGAAAATGAAACTTTCATCAATTTAAACTTCAAAGTAGTGACATACCTCAAAAATTGTTCTCTCTAGAATTGAATTCTAGAGTAATTAAATATATAAATTCAAAATACCACAATCCCAACAAGATTTAAGAATCTAAGGTAAAAATTCAAGTAAATAGAGTTAAGAAACAGCTTAGAAAAAGTGAAAACTAACTCATTTTCAAGAGGGATATCACTTACTCCTAAATGTAAGAACCCCAAAAGTTTTTCACTAAAACCCCAATTTCTAGAACTTCAAATCTATGAAACTCTTGAATCAATTTGAAGAAATTGATATGGGGCTTTGATTGAGTATGAAACAAGCTTTAATTTGACTATAAAATCAAGAGCTTTAATGGTTGGAAAAGAGGAATCAAATTGTGGGAGGAGGAAGAAATAGGAAGCATGAAGAAGAAAGAGATGAAGTGAAAAATAAAAGATAGTTTTGGTTTCGTTTTAGAAAATATCTGGATGGCTCAAATTATAGTAATAATATATATTTAATATGTTTTTTCTTTTTGCGGTTGGTTAGGCCGGATGGCCTTAATTATTAAGGAAAGATGAAACTTTCCTTAGGTTTCTAGACTAATGTAGAAAGATTAGGTAAAAATTACAATTTTGCCATATGTGCCAAAAATATTAACAATTTTACCATGCACTAAAAATTACAATTTCGCCATGGCAATTTAGACATCAAAATTGTTTTTTATTTACCAAATATATCCCTAATTTATTAAATCTAGTTACTTAAAATTTTAATAGTAATAATAATAATTATTATTATTATAATTTATATATTAACATGCATGGGAATAAAATCAAATGGCCTTAGTGAAACTACTAGCTAAGGACGAGTATTACAGCTCTATCCTCCTTAAAATAAATTTTGTCCTCAAAATTTACTTACTAGTACCGGAGAACTGTGGATATTGCTTCTTCATCATCGCTTCGGACTCCCAAGTCACTTCCTCTACTTGTGCATTTCTCCACAATATCTCGACCATAGGAATTCTTTTACTTCTCAACACCTTTTTCTTGTTTGTCTAAAATCTGCACCGGTTGTACTTCGAATTTTATGTCTTCTTTCAACTCTATTGGAGGAGCTTCCAAAATGTGTGAAGGGTCGGGGACATATTTCTTTAGCATAGAGACGTGGAAAACATTATGGATTTTCTCCAACTCCGAAGGAAGTTCCAATCTGTAGGCCACTGGTCCAACTCTCTCAATGACTTTAAAAGGCCCTATGTACCTTAGGTTGAGTGATCGAGCCAAAAAAGACCATATATTTATGACCATTTTCCTATGCTTTTTAGTATTTTTATGTGTGATTTAACCCTATTTTGATAGTATTTGTGTTTTTAGGTCTTGAAGACAAGAAAAGTGGAAACTTGTAGTTTTTCACTATTTTTGGAGCTATTTTGATGACTTTTTGCACAAATATGGACTTAGCAATTTGGAGTGAAGATTTGGAGATTCGAAGTTCGTAATTGAAGATTTATTGAAGAATTGAAGACCAATGAAGAATTATTTCAAGAAGCAAGAATTGAGGATTGAGATTAAATCGTGAAGGATTGAAGATAAGCTACGGAGAAGACCTTGAAGACATGGACTTTTGAATATTTTATATGGGTTAATACTCAGCCCATATAAGCCCACAATTGGAGTTAAAAACCCAATTGGTGCCGCACAACCCAAAGAAATATTCAAATTCTCGCATACTAGTCCTAGTTGGATTAGGATTCAGCACAGTCTCGGTAAAAAAGGCCATAACTTTCTACCCGGACCTCCAAATTAGGCCCATGAGTAGGCGTTGGAAAGCAAACTCCGAGATCTACAACTTTGCTTTAATGCCCAAAGCCCAGTTCTGCCATCTTTACTGTGCAATTCCAGAATTTTCTAGAGTCCTATTTTCACTTGGATTTCGGTTCTAGGAAGACTTTTAAGCTAACTTGGAGACCAAGTCAGCCTCTAAACCGTCCTACACCCTTCCTAAGTCTATATGGAGTCTAATTAGTCCACTATAAATAACCACCTTATGTAACCCTAAAACACAATCTCTCACAATCTTTCTTTTCATCTTTTTCTTAGAAAATATTCTAGTTTTTCTTCTAGTTTTAGGTTGAGGGTGTCGACACCTCTCTTTGCATAGAGAGGTGCGATATTCCCTTGTTGAAGGCAAGGAGATTCCACCCCCTTCAAGTCCTATAATTTTTCTTATGCCTCTCATGGATTTTTCTAAATCCATGAGTAGCTAAATTCTTAATACTTCTTACCCTTTGGTGAATTTAATCAATTAATTATGGTGAGATTTGCATGCTTATAATTTGATGTTTGTTCTTGATTGATAGTTGTAGACACCCATTTTTGTCTTAGGACCATGAATTGAATCAACTTTTTTCTTAATTGATCATGTTTGCATGTCCAGGGGCATTTTGGTCATTTTTGCGTATCCAGGGGTATTTTGGTCATATTTGCGCATCCAGGGGCATTTTGGTCATTTTTGCATGTCCAGGGGCATTTTGATCATGTTTGCATGTCCAGGGGCATTTTGGTCATTTTTGCGTATCTAGGGGCATTTTGGTCATATTTGTGCATCCAGGGGCATTTTGGTCATTTTTGCATACTCTGGGTTCTTTTTGGTCATCTTAGTTATACTTTTAGTTTAGATTAGCTAAATAGTTATGAATTTCCTAGAGTTCAATTCCATTTAGTACCATTGCATTTTTCTTAATTTGCAATTTAAGGATGATTAAATTAATTTCATTCATGTACTATTTGCATTAGTAGTATTTTTATTTTGGACCATTAGTTATAAGTTTTGGTACTAGCTTTTTGATTAGGAGCATTTGCCATTTCTAATTAGGCTCACTTTTAGGCTTAGTCAAAAAGCAAACTTTATTTCCTTAAGAGTATGTAGTGTACAAAGTAAGCTTGCATAATTACAAAATTCAAAAAAATGATGAAAAAGAAAGATTACAAAAAACAACAGTAAGTTTACATTAACAGTCTAGGTACATTAGTTCACATTTTTTTTTAGGTCTTGATAGAGTTCACTCCATGCTTCTCTTTCCCATTTAGCACAAGTTAGGTTGCACCCTTCCCGTTGTAGACACCCATTTTTGTCCTGTATCCTTCAATTTAAATCAGTTTGTTTCTTATTTGGCATTAGGGACTCCCAGGGGCCTTTCGGTAATTTTTACACTAAGGGCATTTTGGTCATTTGCACATTCAGGGGCACGTTGGTCATTTTAAGTTCACTTTTAATTTAGATTAGCTAATTCATCTCTTAATCATTAAGATTGCATTAAAAAATAATTATAAATACTTTTCATTCTACATTCTCTAGGCATTTATAGGTTAATCAGTTCATTCACGTGTACGTTTTAGTCACGTACACGTTTTAATTAGGTTGGCATAGTCATTTAGGTTAGCATAGCATGATTTCATTTAGTTCGCCATTGCATATCAGCATTTTGTCAATTGCATAGTCATGGGAAAGGGGAAGGACTTGGCTTTAGGCTATCAAGTTTCTTATTTGTTTGCTGAAATTTAGCATTAGCACTTTGGCTACTTATTTCAATATGGGATCACATTGCATTCGCATAGTGCTTGATCTTACTACATTTAGTTTTGCACCATCAATAAAAAGAGAATGTCATATACTTGAGATTGAGTGTTGATTGTTTTTACAATTGGATTAATAGGGAAAAGAAAAGCGCTTAAGGCCCGATTAAGCCTGAGTCCTAATTTCTGCGTTATTTCCCTCGAGGAACGGTTCTTCTTCTTGCCCTTGCATTGTCATGATATCTCTTATGCATTCCCATCACAAGTTCTTCTTAGAATAACACAAAGGAAAGGTCACATGACAACCATGTTTTATATATATATATATATATATTTATATGTAAGCATAAGTTTGCCCATACACTTCTCTTTGGCACTTGGCATTTAGTAGGCATTTTAGCATTTCATGATCTAGCATTTAGCATGTAGTTAATCACCTCATACACTCCTCACAATTATTGCATTTCAATTAAATTAAAATGGAGAAAGAAAGAGCATTTACATCCCAACAGCTACTGATTTATACATTTCAGGTTTAGCACGCATGCATTCATTCATTCCACACTTTTCTCAACAGAATGACACATGATCAATTGCCTTCTATTCATCAGGCACAATGGGATCAACGAGAGTCACAAACACACCTTGAGCCTTATCCTCCCAAGTCAGCAGGCTTCCCAAAGGTGCATGAATTCAGCTGCACAAGAGGACAAAGCAAATTGGTTAGCGAGAAAAGGGGATTCAATGGCTCAAAAAGAAAAATACACAGTCTCTAGAAGAAAAGGAGGCTACCAAAAAAAGAGGGGGAATCCTCTCCACACACACGACATTCTCACCTCACCTTTCCCTAACAGCTCATCTCGTCTCCCTCTCTCTCGGGGCCATTCTCTTGAATTCTTCAAACACACCATACACTACAGACTCTCTCACTACAGCCTGGGAAAAACCAAAAAAAAATACACTCACAGTCTCCTCCACTTTCTCTCTGGGAGGATCAATCAAAAAATCCTCTTCCTCTCAATAAACTCTCCCACCTCAACACACACAGCCTCTCTCTCGGGATCATCTCTCCCATTCTCGATTCTCCTCACTGATAAACAGACTTCACACTCTCCACAGACAGACTAACCACTCACTGACTCTCCTCCAATCTCGCTCTTTGAGGATCAAGATAAAAAAAAACAATCTCTTTCATCCATACCGAACAGAAAGAAATTTCTCCTCCCCTCTCCCACACTTTGGATCTCTCTCGAACTCTTTCTATCAAAAATTCTTCTTTTGAGAACAATAAAAAGTAACAAGGTTTTTTTGGAGCTTACCTTACTGAGATTCTTCCAAACCAATTTGAAGAAAGATTGAGTACTTTGCTGGCCCTCGATCATTTCCCAAAGCTCTGTTGTTTTAAGATTTATGGATAGGGCGAGAAGAGAGGAGTAAACAGGTTCATTAGGGTTGGGATTAGGGTGCCGCCGGGATTTGAAGGTTTTGGGTTCACGGGTTTGGCGTTCTAGGTGGTTGAAGGCTCGGATTGGAGTGTGGTTAGAGGTGCTTCGTAGAGGGAAAAGTGGAGAAAAATATACTCAAAAAGGAGACGCATCCGACGGTGGTAAGGGGTGGTGATTTTAGGTTCAAGGTTGGAGGAGAACCAAGGGTTTTTAGCGAAGTTGGGCTCGAAAAGGAAGAAGGAACAGAAATAGACGGAGGAGAAGAGTTATTGCGGCTGTTGAAAGGGAGAAGGGAGAGGTTTGAGGTGCTTGGGGTTTTGGTTAATTTAGATCTAGGCTTGTTTGGGCATGACTTGAAGGTTTTAAGGACAGAAATGGGGAGAGGACGAAAAAAGGAGTATTTTAATGGTGGTTTTGGCGACTTCCCATGGTGGCAGAAGCAGCGGCGGCCATGGAGGATGAGGGGGTAAGCGGTGGCGCTGTTAGGTCATGAAATGGGTATTAGGGTTTGGTTTTGGGGAAGAAGGAAGAAGAAGGCTTTATACGAACCCACCAAACCCGACCCGATCCGGCCTGGAAGTTGCGGATTGACCCAATTCAGGTATAGTCTTAATTGCTTTCAATCGAGTCCCTAATTTGGTGCATTTAGATCCTATAAGTCAGTATTTGATTCACATAAGGACTGATATTTGCCTCCATATTCATTTTAGTCCCTGATTGAAGATTTGTTTTGTCATTTGACTCAATTTGGCCCTTGATTTAAGATGTTATTTACTTTTTGCTTCAATTTAGTCCTTAATATGGAATATTTATGTTAAAATTGTGCAATTAGGTACTCGATTCATGTCATAGTATAGTTTAATTTCCTAAATAGTTAAGTGAATTAGTAATTTAGTTTAATTCTAAATAAATTGGTTAAAATTGAATTCTAGAATTAGCTTAATAGTTTAGTTCATTTGTCAATAAGTTAGTAAGAGAAAAAAAAAAAAGTTGGATCAATTTCATGTGCATTCACATTACCCATTCAATAGTTCTTGTTTACTCATTGTTGATTTTCCAATTGTGTTTCTTGGCTCCTAAATGTTGCTAATCTTCTACTTGATGTGCAGAAATGTCTCCAGCCTGTCCAAGTTGGCCCTTAAGCTTTTGCTTTCTTTTAAGTGATTTGTTGTTGGTTTAATTAAGCTTCGATTTGTAATAATCTAGTAACTTAGAGTAGATTTAAAGTAGAGTTAACTGCATGCATATCATACTTATTTGTGAGTTTAAACTGTTTGCATTACACGCCACTATCATATGTGCCGATTTATAAAGTGTCGTTTTTTACTATGACAGGCGAATCCCGGGTAAAGATGCATGAGCACAACCTCACGAGATTTTGCTCCGAGATCGAACAACCTTTACGAATATCCCCGGGGGGCCGGGCAAGGTTCGTAATGGTTGACTCGAGTAAACCCCACTTTATCGATCAAATGATTAAAATGAACCAGTTCATGCATCATCTGCATTCATTTTCCTTCCCTTTTAAGTATAACTAAGAAAATACAAAAATATCATTTTCCTCCGAAAAGCATTTTTCAAAAGTCAGTGTTCTCTTATTCGATTTTCAAAATTAAAAATTAGTAAATCAAGAGATTTCAAGGTAAGCATTTTCAAATAGAACCCTTTTTAAGTAAACCCAAAAGGAGATTTTGGAAAATAAAGTTTGGATAATTCCAGAAGAAGGTTCTGGAAAATAAAGAAATCCGAAAGAAGATTTTGGAAATTAATAAAATTGGTAAATTTTTAGAAAAAAAAATCAAATGGTAAAAAGATTTTGTCATAGCATTTTCAAAATTTCCTTTTCGAAGAGAGAAGGATCAACAAGAGAGCAAACAGTGAAAGAGAATCGTGATTGGATTAATCGACAGTGTTCGATTATATTCTTCGAATTCTCGACATCGTTTTCAAAATGGTTTTATTTTCTTTTTATAACCCTTTTAATAATCAAGGTTAGGATTTAAAAGCAACCTTTAGTATTAACCCATTAGACTTAGTTTAGACTAGAGGTACCGTCGTTTGACGGGCGTCTCGGGGGTGCTAATCCTTCCCCGAGCGTAACCGACTCCCGAACCCTTAGACTCTGGTTAAGCAGACTGTATTAGGTTTAGTATTACCTTCGCCAAGCTTAGGTTAATATTAGACTTAATAATCAGATAGGTGGCTAATCACACCTTAGAAAGAAGATTAGTGGCGACTCCTTCTTACCAACGTCGTCTCGGCAGGGTTCCCCGGACCCAAACGTTTCGACACCCATCTTGCAATTTTCAGCAATTCTTCAATTAGAACTGGTCCTGCAGATTAAGTGATAGAAGAAACTATGCGAAAAATGTTTCCTCGGGCTTGAAGCATAGACACCATTAATTGGTGATATGCCTTTTTCGGAAAATGCAACTAACAGCAAACAAGGAAAAATAGCATGCAAGGACGATCAAACAAGCCTTGTACCCGTGCGTTGAAGATCTTTTGAAAGACCTCATTATGCAGGGCTGTACATGAGAGCGTACAAGGGCTAATACAGTGAAGATTGAGTCAACAGTGATGCAGGAAATGCAGCAAGCAAACATAACAAGGCAAACAGCAAAGAATTGCACCAAAAAACAGCAAGTTGATGAATGCAAACAGCAGCATGTTTAAGCCCGGAAAAGTTTTTGTTTTTTGGGCAAAGTTGGGCATGAGGTTCAGGATCTCTTCCTGGCCTCGAAAAGCCAACGATGCCACTAAAAAAGAACAACAAAGTCCTCATCAGGCAGTCATCCATGAAACAGCAACATGAACAAACCGGACAATGATATATCAAGTATGGATGTATTACAAGGACTGAATCACAGATCCAATTCAAAATGTAACATGCCAAAACATCATCAAAACCATAGAAGAATGACTGAATGCAAGAAATTAAACTGCAGGTCACCAAGTCAGAGCAACATCACAGTGCAAAAAGAAAGACCAAGAGGAAACAGTGACATAGATTAAGACTGAAGACAGAAGGTTTTAAGATGGAGTCAATACAGGGTGAACCAACAATGAATTCAGCAAGAATAAACGAGCTAAGAAAATCATGGCAGACTTGCATCAGATCATCATAGAATACTATCACTCTGCATTTGAACAAGCACCTATGCGCATAATGTTCCAAACTTCAATAACATCAAACCATTTTGAAGGCAAGGCAGTTTCCAGGGTTGACAAGTAAGCGCACATAAAGACCCTCACATCTCAGTAAACAAGGAATATAAGGCATAAGAAATCAGTGTTGCAAAGAGAACACAGCAGGCACATGCAAGAGAGGCATTCATCAAAATAGAGTCAAAGCGAGACACATTAGACAGAGACATCCAAGCTCATGTTACATCACATTACCAAAAGGCAAGCTAGCAAGCTCAATATAGATAATTCAGAAGGAAAGCAACATAATTCATTGAAACAATAGCAGTCATGGAGCATCCAAGCAAAAATTAAGTTTACACAGAAGGTCTATATCTAGCCAATCATCAAGTATTATATGGGGCAATCATTTTAATCGTAATACTAGCACACATCAACAATCCGAATGCAACAGGGAAGGTCTCGAAGTGTGTAGTAGTTGACCTCAGGGAACCTTGTGACTTGGCAAAGAAAAGACTTACTGTCGTTGATGTCAAAATTCTATTAGAAAGGGAAGGGACCTTTTAACCTATTTCAGCTACATGCCAGCTCCGCCACCTTCACACACGTGCACATTTCTTCTCTTTGATTTTACCTCAACAGAAAACCTGCAAAAAAAGACAAAACAGAAGAATAAATAAGATAGCATAAATGAAATAAAAGGAAAATGAAAAGGAAAATTAGAAAAGGGGTACGTGGTTGTTGAGAGAAGGTTCGAGAAAACCAATCGGGACAGCTCACCCAAGCCTTATCGTGGAATGTCGTTAGCAGAAGGAAAGGGACAAAAAAGGAGAAGGGATAGGATCAAACGAACGTGGAAGATAAGAAGGGGATGGCTGAATCGATAGGGAGGAGGATTTTTTTTAGCCTAAAAGGGGGAGGTCTCTGAAAAAGGAGAAGATATACCAAGAAATTGCTGAACCGAAGAGGCTTTTTCTTTTTCGATTTCCAGAAAAAACACAACCATTTCTCCACCCTAAAAACCAGAGAATCATCCCTTCATTCACACAAAACAAAGATCCATACGGATACACAAAAAAGTACAGAGTTCTCCCAAAAAAAGATTTTTCTTTCGCACGCTCCCTTTCGGTTCAAAAATCACCATATACACATAACTCAAAGATGGAAAAGGATCCCTTGTGAACATCTTTTTAACCTGATAAAGAAACTTACCCATAGCTTAAGATTTACCTCTTTCGATTCGATCATCGAACTAAGGTGGGTGTTTGAAGGCACGAGGCTTGAGCAGAGATCGAGTTCGTGGATCGAGGAAAGATCGAAGGAAACCACTGGTCGAGATTCGGGTTGCAGATGAATGGAAGCTTGAAGCCTTGAAGGGTGGCTAGGGTTTGGAATTGGTAAGGGGAACGGACGAGAAAGAGGAAGAAGAAAGGAAATCAGCCATTTAAGCCCTCATCGGCCCAAACGACGCCGTATAGGTAAGTGTCTTGGTAATTCTTTCAATTTCATTCCCCTACTTTTCAATTTTGCTATTTAGGACTTGACATGCTGAATTGATGCAATTTGGGGCGTGATTATGTTGATTTGCTTCAATTTAGGGCTTGATTGTTTTATTTTCATGATAAGTTGATGGATTTAGCTCACTTTACTCTTGAGTGAATTTTTGTCAAACAATTATGTCTTAATTTAACGCCTTTTGATTGGGGTCAAGTTTATGGTCATGAGTGATCTTAAAATTAATCCATTAGTCTAAAGATTAGATTTTTATTTAATTGGTTGTTATGGTTGGATATTGTTTGCAATCTTGAGTTGGAAATGTATGATTTTTGGGCATTTATGGAATAAAAGTTGTGCCTTTTTGGTTGATTCAAGTGTGAAATGTCAAAGTTTGGATCTTTATGTTTAAATTGACTTGAAATGGATTATTGTATTAATTTAGCTTATGAATCTTGAATTGAATTGGCTTTGTATTGGAGTAAGGAGATTTATGGTTGAAAATGATTATTTTGAAATAGTGAACGAATTTAGTTTGAAATTGAGAGTCTTTGATGAAAGTTGTGTTTGCAAGTTGAATTTTCTTTTTGGACACATTGAATGAAATTTGCTTATTTGTAATAATTAGGGTGTTTAAGAGTTAATTGAACATTAGACCCTAAATCTTGATTTCCAATTAAGCTAACCTTGGTTGGGAAATAGGGTATTAATTTAAAGTAAAGATTTTCTCAAATTGAAATTAGCTTGAAGATGATATGTAAGACACTTTGGGCTAATTTCAATTTCAAGGAAATTGAACTTGGAGTTATGACCTAATTTCTCAAAACAGAGGTTAGCTTGGAAGGAAATTGGGAAATCCCTTGAATTTTGGTTGCCACTGGGTAAAATTAAGTCCTTGATTGGTATTAATGAGATATAAACTGTGTTATTTCCTGAATATCACTGATTGTTTTCTTTAGTGTGCAGATAAGATCCCCAGTTGTCCAATTTGGCCTTAGCTTTCAATTTCTTTTAGTTTATTTGCTAATTCGATTATTTGGGGGTTGTAATTAATTTAATTTAGCTCTGTAATTAGTAGATAAATACATGCATACCATATTTACCTTTAGTTGATTATAATTGTTTGCATTACATACCACCGCTATAAATGTCGATTAATAAGAAGGTGTTTAAACTATGAAGAGCTAATCTCAGGTAAAGGTGCGTGTGCACGACCTCTCGGGATTTCGCTCCGAGATCGAGTGGTTTTCACGAATATCCCCGGAGGGCCGGGCTAGGTTCGTGAAAGCCAATTCGAGTAAACTCCTTTTTATTAATCAATTAATAAACCGAACTTTGCATCCATCATTCCATACATGCATATATAATGTTAAGGTTCAAATTTATAAGCAAAAGACGAAAAAAGATCAAAAGGGTTTTTCAAAAGTCGTTTTAAGTATGTTCTCTTATTCGGTTTTCAAAAAAAAAAGCAAAAATGGCAAATTAAGAGGTTTCATGGTAAGCATTTTCCAAAGAAAATTCGCCATAAGGAAATAAGCTCTTTAAAATTAAAATTCGATTATTGAAATTAAAATTAGCCCAGAAATCGATCAGTAAACCCTCTTAGATTAATCTTAATTTGAAAGCAAATCTTTGATTTAAGGATTTCATTTTTAGATTAAAATTAATCCGAAATGGATTATCAAATCTTTTTGGTTTAATTTTAAATTCAAAAAATTGAAGTTTGGTTTTAAAGATGAGTTTTTTTAAAAAAATGGTAAGATTTTTGGCAAGACAATAAAATCAACTAGTTATTTTTCTTTCTTTCTCTTAAAAATTCAAATGGAAAAGTTTTGACACTGCATTTTCAAAATTTCTTCCCGGTGCGGAAGAGTCAACAAGAGAACAAACAGTGAAAGAGAATTGTAACAGAATTAATCGACGATGTTCGATTACATTCTTCGAATTCTCGACATTGATTTTTAAAATGCTTTTATTCTCTTTCATAACCCTTTTAATAATAATCAAGACTAGGTAAAAGCAACCTTTTTGTTATCGACCCACAATTAGATCTAGTTTGGCTTAGAGGTACCGTCACTTGACGGGCGTTCCGGGGGTGCTGATCCTTCCCCGAGCGTAAATGACTCCCGAACCTAAGTCTAGGTGATAAGACCGGACTCATAGGTTTAGTGGGTCCCATGCTAAGCACTGGACCTCATTAGACTGATCAAGACATTTAGGTGGCTAATCACACCTTAGAAAAAAGATTAGTGGTGACTCCATTTCCAACGTCGTTTCGACAGGGTTCCCCGGACCCGAACGTTTCGACAATAGTTATTTAATCCCTGTTTTAATTTTATGATCTTGATGATTATTAATTTATGTGGCCAGTAATGATATAATTGGATAGATATATTGTTAAATCAAACTTAGATGGACCAAGTCAAGTTTGATTGTGTGGTAACAATTGGAAGAGATGGACCAAATCCTTCCAAAGGATTGATTAACCTCGTATGAGTTTGGTTATACTTGCTATGCATGTGTGGAAAATAATTGTTCTTAATGCTTTGTTCTTTTCAATTATGAGACTGGACCAGGGTAATTAATTGTTGAGAATAAAAGGGATAATTTAAGCTGGATCAAGGTAATCTTATCTAAAATACATCTTAGGGTTTCCCTAGACCAATTATTGATCAAGAATAAAATATTAAATTCATCTTTTAAATCAATGATCTATAGTTAATTTGATTGATTTCTACCATTGGAGAAGAATTATACTTTCTTATTATTGTTTTCTTTCTTAATTGCCATAGTTTAGATTTAATTTACTTTGCTCTATCTTTAGTTTAATTGTTTTCTTTATAATTGTTATTTTTAATCCCCTGTTTTTGAGCAATTCTCTTGAGTGATTCTTAGGAAGATTTTATCACTTGGATAAGTCTATTCCCCTTCTCTGTGGGATTCGACCCCTACTTGTCCTATCTACTTAGTTAGGTTTTTGTGGGGATTATTTTTATGATTGCTGATGACCGATCATCGAGTTTTCCCCTCTTTTAAAACCGAATCACACCTTTCCAAGGAGAAACCCTTAAGAACACCATGTCAGCAATCTGAAACTCAAGATCCCTTCTTCGATTATCCACATAACTTTTCTGCCTGTCTTGTGCTGCTTTCAATCTCTCTCGGATAATCTTGATCTTTTCAGTTGTAATGTCGATCTTCGACATCGTGCATCTTTCTTCGATTATCCGCATAACTTTTCTGCCTGTCTTGTACTGCTTTCAGTCTCTCTCGGATAATCTTGATCTTTTCAGTTGTAATGTTGATCTTCGACATTGTGCATCTTTCTTTCTCCAACTTCGTTCCAACATACGGGTGTTCGACACTTTCTTCCATATAGAGCTTCATAGGGAGCCATGCTGATACTAGTTTGATAACTATTGTTGTAAGCAAACTCTATCGAAGATAGGTTTGAATCAGAACTCCCAGAAAATTCAATCACACAAGCTCGAAGCGTATCTTCCAACGTCTAGATGGTTCTTTCTGATTGTCCATCAGTTTGAGGGTGGAAGGCTATGCTAAACTTCAAAGTAGTTCTCATAGCTTCTTGAAGTTTAGGCCAGAATCGAGATGTTAATTTAGGATCTCTATTTGACACAATGGATACGGGTACACCATGTAGCTTGACAATTTCATCAATGTAAAGCTTAGCCAACTTCTCTAAAGACTAAGTACTATGGATGGTTAGAAAGTGAGAAGATTTGGTAAACCGATCAACAATCACCAAATCATAATTTTTGATTTGGCTACAATGTTCGCCTTCCCAATGTCGAAACGTTCGGGTCCGGGGAACCCTGCCGAGACGACGTTGGTAAGAGGGAGTCGCCACTAATCAAAATTCTAAGGTGTGATTAGTCACCTAAATGCCACCTAAGCTAAGTAAGGTCCAGAGCTTGGCAATGGACCCACTAAACCTAAGGTCCGGTCTTGTAACCTGAATCTAGGTTCGGGAGTCGATTACGCTCGGGGAAGGATTAGCACCCCGAATCGCCCGTGAAGTGACGGTACCTCTAGTCTAGCTAGATCTACTGGGTCGAAACGAAAAGTTGGTTGCTTTTAGTCCTAATCTTGATTATTAAAAGGGTTATAAAAAGAAAATAAAACCATTTTTTTGGAACCGATGTCGAGAATTCGAAGAATATAATCGAACACCGTCGATTAATTCTATCATGATTCTCTTTCACTGTTTGCTCTCTTGTTGATCCATTTTCTCTTCGAAAAGGAAATTTTGAAAATGCTGTGACAAAATCTTTTTATCATTTTGATTTTTCTAAAAACTTACCCATTTTATTAATTTCCAAAATCTCCTTTTGGGAACCTTTATTTTCAAAAACCTTCTTTTGGGATTATCCAAACTTTTATTTTCCAAAATCTCCTTTTGGGTTTTTACTTAAAAACAGTTCTTTTTGAAAATGCTTACCTAGAAATCTCTTGATTTGCCAATTTCTTAGTTTTGAAAATCAAATAAGAGAGCATGATTTGAAAACCTTTTTGAAAATGCTTTTATAGTCTCTTCTAGTCTTTTTTCCTTTTTGACTTTGATCTTTTCTATCTCTATATCAATGCATGTATGCAAATGATGAATGCAAAATCCGGTTATTTAAGTTAACTCGCGTAACCCGAGTTCTTGAAAGCACTTCCCGGAATATATGCCCGGAACCCCGATGCATCCCGAAAAGAGCCGTCTCATCCTCAGAGACATTCAGTGGCCCCGAAAACTCGATCACTCACTGAATGCCCCTTCTCCGGAGGGGTTACGGTTGTTAACTGAATTAGAGGTAGCATGAAATGCGAGCAAATATACTAAATAACAGATGAGCATGATATGCATGCAACTAATTAATACTACTCTAAATTACTAAATTATTACAAACCAAAGTCCGGTTGGACCAAATAACGAATTAATCAATAAATAGCAAAATTTATGGGTCAGACTGGGCTTGTTGGGGACTTTTCTGCACACTTAAAGAACACGATCAGCAAAACTCAGGTGAAACACCGAAATATCAACCAATCCCGATATGCGAGTGGTAAATCAAAATAAAGACTAAATTAACATGTCCAAGAGATCAGTTTCAACGATCAACAACCAAATGGCGAAATATGGACCCAGGCACAACCGAAAGAAATCAATCCCTTAATTAAAGGCTCAATTTTTAAGTCAACATTCATCCGAACACATTCTTTGATCCCTTTTAAGTCGACCCCAATTTAGAAAATCTAATCCTTAACTCCAAATTATGGTTTTCAAATTAAAGCTAGCTCAAAAAATGGACTAAAGCCCAAATTTCCAAACTAGATTTAACTTGAAAATTCAAATTTTGGACTAAGGCTTAGATTTTCCCAATTGAAATGGACTTGTGAAGGGCATCAAAAGACCTGTTTGGATTCATATGAGCTTTTAAAAGAGATTTTGATCTCACACTAAAGACAACTCAACAAGAATTTAGCTAAACAATTTCTACCATAAAGACTAAATTTCAAGTCAATTTGAACATAAAAAAAAAAACAAACTTTATCATTGCACTACTTAACTTAACCGCAAAATACCACAAGAAGACAATTATAGGCAAGTATCAAATAAAGCTCACATCTTTCACAACAAAACTCAATCTTTATGCCAAAAGACTAAATTTTAAGCTATCCCCTAATAAAAACTTGAACTTTGACACTTAAAACATAAGCCATGGCATGCACACTTGATAAATTGACCAAGATCTCAAACTTAAATGACAAAGCTAACATCTTTAAGTAATTCTAACATATAGAAAATTGCTCATATAGGATAACTTAAATTAATCTAGCATCTTATTAGGAAAAACAACTCAAACATATTATCAATTTAAATAAGAATACAAGACCAAGCCTTAATTTGTACTAATCAAGCATAATAAACCACAAATCACAGTAGCCCAGCATTTCAAACTCCAAATGACATCAAATAAAAGAAAAATTAAAAGAAATTGAGAGTGGCTTACCCAAAACGACGTAGTTTCGGAATAAAGCTGGTGGCTTTATAAGCCAAACGCACCTTCTTCTCCAACGTTCACCCTCTTATCAACCCTAACCTCTCTTTCGGCCCCTTCTGCTGCAACCCCCTCAAAACACCTTCAATCGTCACTTTCACCATAAACAATCTCAGATCTGAAGTATCCAAGCCCGATTTTTAAAACCCCATGTGAAGAAACAAATTTTTTGAGAAAAAAACTTTGAAGGAACCGAGATTCAAAAGGGCAAAGTGATTTTTTCAAGCCAATCCTTTGATGATTGGTCCCGATTGTTTCACTACCAGGCCCCTTTTCGATATCTCTGTTACTTTTCTCTTCAATTGTTCAACGTTTTCTCGAAAAACCCTAGATTTTTTTTGCCCCAAATTTTCTCTCTTTCCTTGACCCCCAAAATCCCTGCTCGATCTTTCCAAAATGATGTATATATATCGTCTGTCAATACCCTAGATTTGAGGATAAGGGCCAAGCTCTCGATGAGCTGTCAGGTATCGTTCTTTTCTCCAAAAACGAGTTTTTCTCTTTTGTTAAGGCTTCCAAACCGAATCTGTTTTGCTATTTTGTCCTTTTGCGCAACAATTTCGTTCTTCCTTAATTCGTCTCCCCTTTTTTTGAATTTTGTCTTCTTGCAGGGTTGGGGACAGGTGAGGGCACTGACTTGGCTAGTCCAAACAACGAGGGGGTGATCTCGGCCAACCAGAGCTTGCCACCTCAGTATTGGCTTCTGGTATGGAATTTTTTTTCTGTTCATGGACCTTGGACCTAGTATTGTAAAACTGCTCCATTGTTCGAATTTCTGGTGCGAGTCATGAATGTGACATTGTAACGATAAAGGTTTTCATGTGAACTGTTTAGGTTTGGGTCTCTGGTATTTATATGTTCTTCATGCTCATATATTTGTATGATACAATAGTGAAAATGTGCTGGTCTGACTCAATGGTCCTGAATTTTCTATACTTCCTAACTGAACTAGCATGTATATGTCCTAAATGTAGAGACTAAAATACCAGTGCTTTATCATGCTCGAATGAGCTCCTCTGGATGTTTAATTCCTTTGATGAACTTCATGTGGATGACTTTTATACTCTTCTCCTGAGTCCTTCAGTGTCTTGCACGCTAGTGATGGCTTGAACATAGGCTTGAACATAAGTTTGAACTTTGTGACCATTTTGTGTTTTGATATGCTGCCTTGAAAGTTACTGCCATTCCTCACTTGTAATCTTGCTTTTTCCTTTCTGACTGCATTTTACGATGTTCCTGTTTGTTTTTGCGACCTCAGTACAGTGTAATTGACCCTGTTTTTTGTTGCTTGATCTGCCTTGACTCCATCTTACTTTAAACTGTTGTTGTGTAATTGTTTAGCCCTGCTGAATTCATTGTTGATTCATCCTGTACTGGCTCTGTCTTAAAACCCCTCTGTCTTCAGTCTTAGTCTATATCACTGTCTCCTCCTGGTCCTTTTTTGCATTGTGATGTCATCTGACTTGGTGACCTGCAGTTTAATTTCTTGCATGCAATCATTCTTCTATGGCTTTGGTGGGATGATGAGATCTTGAATTAATCTTGACCCTCTCAATCCCTAAAGCCTACAACAAAATCTCCCCAGGTTTGCTTTACATCTTCACTTGCTTGCTGCAATTCATCATGTACTCTTTTCTGTTTTGCACCTATTTCTTGTTATTTGCTTTGCCATGATGTTTGATGATCCCTGTTGATTTGTAATCTCCTGTTTTGCTTATGCCCTTGATCTGTCATGCTGTATTCTGATTTGAGGTTTTTTGCATTGTGGCATACTCACCAACAGATGGTGTTTGTGCTTTAAACCCTGGGGAGACACTTCCTTTCCACATAGCATATAAGCCAGTATTGGTTGTTGCATTTGGGTGTCTAGTTTTTCCTTGCAGGTTATGCACTTGTTCTTCTTTACAGTTCAGTTCTTTGGAGGATGAGGGCTTAATGTATCTCAAAAGCAACTTGCTGGGAAGAAAGAAAGAAAAGGAACAAGGACAATGGAGCTACAAGCAATGCAAGCACCTCTCTGTACATGTAAAAAAAATGTAAAATGCAAGCTCTCATTCTATTTGTAATATGTAAATTTAGTAAATGGATATATAATAAAGACCAGAAACCCTCTTTTTTTGCTTCCTCTTCTTGAATTTTTGTATTTTTGGGTGCAATCAAATATACTGTGTGCAATGCTAAAACTCAAAATAATGTATGAAGCCTAACCAAATCACCAATTCGGACCTACATGTAATATGCAAATGCCTTCTAAAAATGGAGCATGCTCATACCCTAAATACTACTGAAGAACAAATTGCGACAACTGGTGTTTAAAACAATGAGGGATTAACAAATGAGCTATCCTACCAAAAGCTAACTATGAACTAGAAATGACCATTATGCCGCCTATGTGAATTAAGAAAATGCAATCAAATTAAAATGCGGCTACTGAATGCAATTTGGGTTTCAAAAAGAAATGTGTTCATACTTTGATTTTTGTTTTTTTTCAGATGCAATCTAGAAGACTAAGAATGTACTAATTGATAAAATTTGAAAATAAACTTGAAATGACCAAAATGCCCCCTGAACATGAAAAATGACCAAAATGCCCCTGGACATGAATAATGATCACAATGCCCCCTGGACCTAGAAGGATGACCAGAATGCCCCAGGACATGTAAAATGAGCAAAGCGATTTGATCTAAAGGATACCAGACAAAAAGGGTGTCTACACCCAAGATAATAATCAATAACCAAATCATAATCTTTGATCAATTCTAACCATCTCTGCTGCCTCAAATTTAGCTCCTTTTGAGTGAGCAAATACTTTAAGCTTTTGTGATCTATGAAGATCCGACAACGCTCTCCGTATAAGTAGTGCCTCCAAATTTTCAATGCAAACAGTATAGCTGCCAACTCCATATCATGAGTTGGCTAATTCATTTCATGCTTCTTTAGTTTTCGGGAGGCATAAGCAATAACTTTGTGATTTTGCATCAAAACGCACCCCAATACTTGTTTGGAAACATCACTACAAATTCAGTTCCACTGGAGGGAAGTGTAAGTACTGGAGCTGAAGTGAGGCGATTCATTAACTCTTGAAAGCACTTCTCACATTTGTCATCCCACTCGAATTTAACCCCTTTTATGAGTTAATCGAGTTAATGGAGTAGTTAGAATTGAAGATCCTTCAACAAATCTCCAATAATACCCAGCTAACCCCGAGAAACTTCGAATTTCAGTGACACATTTCAGTCGGTCCCACTTCAAAATGGCTTCCACCTTTTTAGGATCAACAAAATTCCTGCCCCAGAAACAACATGGCCAAGAAATACCACCTCTCGGAGCCAAAACTCACATTTTTAAAATTTAGCATACAACCGCTTCTCTCGTAGCGTTTGCAATACGATCCGTAAATGATGTGCATGCTCATCATCATCCTTTGAATACACCAGGATATCATCAATAAACACAATAACAAACTTATCCAAATAAAGATGAAAGACCCGGTTCATCAAATCCATAAAGGCTGCAGGGGCATTGGTCAGTCCAAACGGCATTACTAGAAATTCATAATGACCATTGATCGGTCGTTAACAATCATAAAAATAAAATCCCAACAAACTCCTAACTAAGTAGATAGGGCAAGTAGGGGTCGATCCCACAGAGAAGGGTGATAGATTTTATCCGAAAATTTAGTCCTTAAAATCTCTCAAAACAGAACACAGAAAACAGAGGTTGACAGAAAACAATTAAACTAGAAAACAAAACAAAGTAAATTAAATCTAAATCTATAGCAGATAAGAAAGAAAACAATAATTAAGGATATACTTCTTCACCAATGGTAGAAAACAATCAAATTAATTATGGGTCCTTGATTTAAAAGATAAATTCAATATTAAATTCAAGATGATAAATGACCTAGGAAAACCCTAACATGCTATTTAGGTAAGATTTCTCGCAAGAGCTTAAATTACCCCTTTTTTCCTCCTAACTCATCGATTAGCCGCAAAGCCTTAAAGATTTGCTAGGATTCAAAGCATTAAGTTTTATTAATTCTTTCACACATGCTTAATAAATAAAACCATACAACAACCAGATAAATCTGATCACTGACATGCAAACCCAATTAACCCGCCGTCAAGCGCAGCTAATTTGCTACATACAATCAAACATGAACGCCAATCCGCTATTTGATCTAGCCAACAATCTCTCAAATTACCTCTTTACTGGCCACATAAATCAATAAAGATCAAGATTGTAGAATTATAACAGAGTTTAACATGCTATCTATCAAGAATAAAATACCAAATTATAAGAACAGAAATCTCACCATATTTAATTGATTGAATTCACCAAAGGATCAGAAGTATTAAGAATTTAGCTACTCATGGATTCGGGAAAATCCATGAGCGGCATAAGAGTACTTACAGGACCTTGGGGCGAAATCCTCCTCTTGAATATCCTAGGGTTGCCACCCCTCTCTATGCAAAGAGAGGGTGGCGCACCCTAGCCCTAAAACTAGAAGAAAAACTAGAACTAGAAGAGAAAAATAAGAAGAAAAAAATTTATATGTGTGAAGGTATGTGATTTATGTTACAGGAGGTGGCTATTTATAGTGGAAAT
>AWUE01020437.1:0-18114 GCA_001974825.2 Corchorus olitorius | reverse complement strand
TCCGTGTGGCTGAACTTCTTGCTTGTTGGCATCTTGCTCTTCCTTTGCTTTTCTTCTTTTAAAGCTAGGGGGTGCAATTGCTTTAGTCAAAGATTCCAACGCTTCATATGCAGCTTCTGGGGTTCTATCGAACAAAGGGATGTTGTCCACGCTATCCACAAGAATTTGGCCATCTACTCCTAATCCTTGATAGAAGTATGTAATCAAAAGCTGTTGTGATATGGACATGGTGAGGGCTATGTTGCGCAGAGCTTCTTGAATCTATCCCAGGCTCGATAAAAAGGTTCAACTTTGTGTTGCTGAAAGGTTGCTATCCTTAGTCTTCCTTTGGAAATCTGGGTAGATGTCATCGATGAAGATTCTTTTCTGGCTCTCTTCTTGGAATCCTTCTTGTCGGCGGCAATCTCCTTGGCTTTTTCCATGGTGGTTGCGCCATCTCTTCTGGGTTTGTCTTCGATCTTGATTTCTTTGTCAGACACTTGCAATTCTTCTTTGGTGTAGCTCGGCTCTCCTTCATCTTGTGCGGCATTTCCACTCCGTAAAGTAATTGCACTTACGTTCTCCTTAGGAGGTACCTTTGGTTGCGATGGGATCCTTTGTTGACCTTGTGTCTTGAGCTCACTCATGTCACTAGCCAATTGACTAATTTGTTTCCTCATCATCTCCATAGCTTCTCTCAATTGTTGCATCTCGATAGCTTGAGAAGATTGTTGGAAATTAGGCCTTTGATAATTCATTAGCCTTCCTTGATAGTTACCTTGGTTCCCATATTGTTGACTTGGTTGCTCGGCTCTCCAATAAGATTCAGGCTTCCTTTGATATGCTCCTTGCATTCCAACAGCATTGACTTCTTGCGCGGTGTGTTCCAAAGCAGGGCACTTATCAGTGTAGTGTCCTTGTTTACAAATTCCGCAAATCTTAGGCACACTTGAAAAATTCGCATTGAATAAATCAGTGAGCGCAGCGACTTGTTGATTTGTCTCTTGAAGTTGTTGCTCCAGTGAGGTGGAATGGATAGAGACTTCATTGATTCTTCTTGTATCGCCTTGTCTTGAATAGTCTTCTCGAGATCCGAATTGTTGAGTGTTGGCAGCCATGTTCTCCACTAAAGTCCAAGCATCGGTGGGAGTTTTGTCTATGAAAGCACCTCCACTTGCAGAATCTATGGAAGATCTGTTAAACGGTAGTAATCCTTCGTAGAAGTATTGGATCAGCAACTGTTCAATGATTTGATGATTGGGGTAGCTCGCACATAGTGTCTTGAAACGTTCCCAATATTCGTGCATTGTTTCTCCATGGCGTTGCTTAATTCCGCAAATCTCCTTCCTTATACTTGATACCTTGTGAGCAGGAAGTACTTTTCCAAGAACAACTTCTTAAGGCTCGTCCAAGATGTGATTGAACCGGTTGGTAAGAGGTACAACCAATCTTTTGCGCGATCCACAAGAGTGAACGGAAAAGTTCTTAGCTTGAATTGGTCTTCAGTGATACCTTGAATATTTGTTGATGTGCAGGCAATCTGGAAATCGGTTAGATGTCGGGGAGGATCTTCTCCAGACAGACCGTGAAACTTGGGTAAAATCTGAATAAATCCAGATTTAATTTCAAAATTTGCAGTCGTATCCGGGTATCAAATTGCTAAGCGTTGTGCATTGACGTTTGGTGCAGACAGCTCTCTCAGGGTTTTAGGTTCTTCGTTTGCCATGTCTTCTGACGATGTTGAAGCAGCATATCTAGGAGAAGTTGATTGAGAACTCGAATTGGATGGCTCCTCTTCTTGTTGTCGATTTGATTTCTCCTTCCTTAGCGAAAATAGTGTTCTTTCTGGCTCTGGATCAAATTCAAAATCTTTTGTACCACTACTTCTTGTCTTTGGCATGCAGATTCCTAATAAAACTCAAAAACTCAAAAGAAAATTGTTAGTAGTAATAGTTCTTAAACAAAATTAAAATTAAAGACAGAAAATAAAGAAATTTTTTTTTATAATAAAAACGCAAGAACAAGAAATTTTTTTTTTATGACGCAGAAATTTTTTTTTTTATAAATGACGCAAAAAAAACCTTTTTTTTTATAAAACGCAAAAACTCTTTCTTTTTTTTTTGTGACGCAGGACAAAAAAAAATTAAAAACGCAAAACAAAAAGATTTTTTTTTTCGACGCAAAAACACAAAACAATTTTTTTTTTCAAAACGACGCAAAACACACAAAATTAAAAACGCAAAATAAATTTTTTTTTTTTTAAAAAAAAAAACAAAACGCAGACGCTAAGAGAAAATTCCCAGGATTCGTCTTCAGATTAGTCTATTTTTCCTTCCCCTGGCAAAAACCAGAAAAAGTAACCCTTCCCCGGCAACGGCGCCAAAATTTATGATCGGTCGTTAACAATCATAAAAATAAAATCCCAACAAACTCCTAACTAAGTAGATAAGGCAAGTAGGGGTCGATCCCACAGAGAAGGGTGATAGATTTTATCCGAAAATTTAGTCCTTAAAATCTATCAAAACAGAACACAGAAAACAGAGGTTGACAGAAAACAATTAAACAGAAAAACAATTAAACTAGAAAACAAAACAAAGTAAATTAAATCTAAATCTATAGCAGATAAGAAAGAAAACAATAATTAAGGATATACTTCTTCACCAATGGTAGAAAACAATCAAATTAATTATGGGTCCTTGATTTAAAAGATAAATTCAATATTAAATTCAAGATGATAAATGACCTAGGAAAACCCTAACATGCTATTTAGGTAAGATTTCTCGCAAGAGCTTAAATTACCCCTTTTTTCCTCCTAACTCATCGATTAGCCGCAAAGCCTTAAAGATTTGCTAGGATTCAAAGCATTAAGTTTTATTAATTCTTTCACACATGCTTAATAAATAAAACCATACAACAACCAGATAAATCTGATCACTGACATGCAAACCCAATTAACCCGCCGTCAAGCGCAGCTAATTTGCTACATACAATCAAACATGAACGCCAATCCGCTATTTGATCTAGCCAACAATCTCTCAAATTACCTCTTTACTGGCCACATAAATCAATAAAGATCAAGATTGTAGAATTATAACAGAGTTTAACATGCTATCTATCAAGAATAAAATACCAAATTATAAGAACAGAAATCTCACCATATTTAATTGATTGAATTCACCAAAGGATCAGAAGTATTAAGAATTTAGCTACTCATGGATTCGGGAAAATCCATGAGCGGCATAAGAGTACTTACAGGACCTTGGAGGGGCGAAATCTCCTTGCTAAAAACCTAGGTATGCCGCACCACCCTATTGCTAGAGAGGGGGGACGGCACTAGAAGAAAAACTAGAAGAAAAGATCTAAAACTAATTGGTGTGTTAAGGTATGTAGGTGTGTGATTTGGGATACAGGAGGTGCCTATTTATAGTGGAACTAATCCTAAGAATTCCAATCCTAACTTGGAAAGGAGTCTAGGCCGGTTTTAGGGTCTAACTTGGAGTCCAAGTTGGGTTAAAAGTCATCCTAGAGTAGAATCCAAGTTAAAATAGGATCCTGAAATTTTGCTGAATTCGTGCAGAAACTTCAACGTCGGGCTTGAAAATGGCAGAACTGGGTCTTGGACTTCAAAGGAAAGTTGTAGATCTCGGAGTTAGCTTTCCAACGAGTACTCATGGGCTTCAAATGGAGGTCTGAGCAGAAAGTTATGAATTTTCTACCAAAACTGCTCCTGAATCCTAATCCTGTTAGGATTAGAATCGGGAATCTACGGGATTTTGGTGTTTCCTTGGATTTAGGACTCATTAATTGGGATTTTAATTCCAATTAATATTTTATATGGGTTGAGTATCTTCCCATATAAATTATCCATAAATACCAAAGCTTGAGGGCTTCTTCATGACTTGTCTTCAATTAAAACTCCAATTCTTCAATTCTTCCTCTTGAAATAAATCTTCAAAGTCTTCAAGTCTTCAAATTATCTTCAAATGGTCTTCAAACACGAACTTCGCATCTCCAAATCTATGCTCAAAATTGCTTTGCTCAAATCTGTGTAAAAAGTCATCAAAATAGCTCCAAAAATAGTGAAAAATAACAATTTCTCATTTTCACATCACTTAAAGACTAAAAACACAAATATTAATAAAATAGCATATAATTAAGCATAAATGGGTCTAAAAACATAGTAAAATAGCTATAAAAATAGGGTTGTTTTTGGCTCAATCAACCATACCGGTTTCGAAAAGCAGTATGTGGAATATCGCTCTCCTTGGTCTTCAACTGATGGTACCCCAATCGAAGATCAATCTTCAAAAATACACTAGCTCCCTGTAACTGATCAAATAATTCATCAATTCGAGGCAGTGGGTATTTATTCTTAATTGTCACCCGGTTCAACTGCCGATAATCAATGCACAACCGCAATGTGCCATCTTTCTTCTTCACAAATAATACTGGAGCACCCCAAGGAGAAGTGCTAGGCCTGATAAAACCCTTATCAACTAGTTCCTGCAATTGCACATTTAATTCTTTTAGCTCCACGGGAGCCAGTCTATAAGGTGATATAGAAACGGGAGCAGTTCCTGGGAGAAGATCAATGGAGAAATCAAACTCTCGATCAGATGGTAGGCCAAGTAGTTCATCAGGAAATACATCAGGGAATTCTTTTACCACGGGTATATCTTCTAATCTAGGCTCAGATTTGGAAGCATCAATTACATGAGCTAGATAGGCCGGGTATCCCTTCTAGATCAACTTTACAGCTTTAATCGCTGAGATTACACAAGATGGCAATATTCGGTGTTCCCCTACAAATAACACTTCTAGTTCTCATGGTTTCCGGAACGTTACTTCTTTAGTGAAACAATCAACATTGCTCTATGGAATGACAACCAATCCATCTCTAATATAACATCAAAATCTCTAAACTCGAGAGGAATCAAATTTGCCATGAACTCCTTTTCCCCAATCATAACACTACAACCCTTATACATAGTGTTCTTGACTATTTCCTCCCCTAAAGGTGTGTGCACAACTATCTCAGGCTTTAATGGAGATAAGTTCTTATCAGAATATTGTGAAAACTTTGTATTAATAAATGACATTTCAGCTCCTGAGTCAATAAGAACATATAGATCATGCTGAAATATAGACATGGTACCTGTCACCACATTTGGTCTAACTTAAGCCTCCTCATTTGATAAAGCAAACACTCGAGTCTGCGAGCAAGTCTGGGGCCTTTGGAAACTCTGATTGGGTACGTTACTTCCTGTGCCAGACCTTGTCATATTGCTTGCCATTGGTTGCACAACAGATTGGCTGCCTTTTTTATTCACATTTCGATCCTGAAGAGATGAAGTAGCTGGTCTAGCTCGGCCTAACTCGGGGCAAAAGTTCTTGATATGTCCTAGTTGACCATAATAATAGCACTTTTTTGGCCCTCTACATGGCCCCACATGAAATTTCTTGCAATTTCGGCACTTTTCAGCTCCACTAGGTTTTCTTGCGAGCTAACATTAGATGTTGATCCACTAGATTGAAAAGATGATTGTTACTGTTGGAGAGGTCTCATGGATCCAGGCAAGGATGTACCACCAGAAGGGCCAACAGTGTTGCTTTTCTTTGATAACTGTCCAGATGCAAAGTTAGATCCCTTTTTCTTCTAAAGGTCTTCTTGAGCCTTCTTACCTTGTCCCACCAGCTTCTGCGCTTGCAAAGCCATTTGAACTACCTTTTTATAGCTTTCATCCCCAGAAATTGGCATTCGTTCCCGGATAGCAGTATTCAGTCCCTCCTCAAAGTATGAACACCGATCCTCTTCATTCCTAATCAAACTGGGGACATAAGAGATCAATTCCTTAAATTTTGGTTCATACCCCTCCACCGTCATACCTCCTTGTACAAGATTAAGAAATTCCCTCTGTTTTTCCTTTTGATAGAAGTGAGTGTAATACTGATCATCAAACTCTCTAAGAAAGTCCCCCCATGTCAATGGTGTAGTATTTCGGGCTTTGACACTTTCCCACCAAGTTTCTGCCCTACCTTCAAGAAATCTAGTAACCACTTTCAGTTTTATTTCATCATCAATGCCCATATCTGTCATCATTTCACTGACACGTTTTATCCAATTCTTGGCCACCGTGACATAAAGTGTGCCAGAAAAATTCTGATACGAATCTAGTTGTGATAGATTCAAATCCACCCTTGAAATCCTCCAAAGATCAACTTGAAACACCAACTTCTAGACTTGATGAAATCGATAAACCTAATTATGCTCTTCTTCTTCTTTCATCAGCCTTCAAAGATTAATCTGACCTGCAATTAATAACCTAAGATCACAAGAATCACAATCAAGCAATCACTGCCTAATTGTTTGCTATGACTCTACAAGATTGAAAAAATCCTAAGTATGTTCAAACTAGAACAATAAAGCTAATCTCACAAAAAGAGAATACTCAAATCTGATTTATGAATTAGCTTATGTTTACAAGAGGTATTCGAACCCTTATATAGTGATAGGGTTGACCAAACAACAAAATAAAACACTATGGGGCGTCCAAACATAAGGGCTAGGTAAAACTAGTCCAAGCCCAACTAGGAAAAGGAAATAAAAGACAGAATTAAACAAGGATTGGACTTAATTAAAGAAGACCCAACACAAATAACATCCAAACTTAAAAATAAGCTAGACTAGGATAAAGCTCAATAGGCCGATTGGAACAAAACAAGCCCAATTAGGTTGAAATCGCAAGAAGGGTAATGAACTTGACTTCATGCGAATTCCCCTTGCTCAAATAATCTCCAAATGTTTTCAATTGAACTTCAAGGGATTTCATATCTTCAAGATTAGTCTTAACAAAGCCCATGAGTGTCTCCTTGAACCTATTAGCTCTTGATCTTGTCATAGGACCTGATCGAGCCAAAATTAACCCTATTTTTATGATCATTTTCCTATGCTTTTTGGTATTTTTTATGTGATTTTAACCTTATTTTGTAAGTATTTGTGTTTTTAGGTCTTGGAGACAAGAAAAGTGGAAACTTGTAGTTTTTCACTATTTTTGGAGCTATTTTGATGACTTTTGTCACAAATATGGACTTAGCAATTTGGAGTGAAGATTTGGAGATTCGAAGTTCGTGATTGAAGATTTATTGAAGATAATTTGAAGAATTGAAGACCAATGAAGAATTATTTCAAGAAGTAAGAATTGAGGATTGAGCTTAAATCGCGAAGGATTAAAGATAAGCTACGGAGAAGACCTTGAAGACATGGACTTTTGAATATTTTATATGGGTTGATACTCAGCCCATATAAGCCCACAATTGGGGTTAAAAACCCAATTGGTGCCGCACAACCCAAAGAAATATTCAAATTCCTGCATACTAGTCCTAGTTGGATTAGAATTCAGTGCAGTCTCGGTAAAAAGACCATAACTTTCTACCCGGACCTCCAAATAAGGCCCATGAGTAGGCGTTGGAACGCTAACTCCGAGATCTACAACTTTGCTTTAAACCCAAAACCTAGTTTTGTCATCTTCAAGCCCGAAATTGCTGTCGAAGTTACTGTGCGATTCGAGAATTTTCTAGAGTCCGAATTTCACTCTTATATCGGTTCTAGGAAGACTTTTAAGCCAACTTAAAGACCAAGTCAAGTCTCTAAACCGTCCTACACCCTTCCTAAGTCTATATGGAGACTAATTAGTCCATTATAAATAGCCACCTTATGTGACCTTAGAAAACACAATTCTATATCTCTTTCTTTTCATCTTTTTCTTATTTTACTTCTAGTTCTAGTCAAGGGAGTCGACACCCTCTCTTTGCATAGAGGGGTGCGATATCCCTAGCCACCATCAAGGAAGATTTCGGCCCTAAGTCTTGTAAGTTTTCTTAAGAATCTCATGGGTTTTTCCAAATCCATGAATAGCTAAATCCTTAATACTTCTTATCCTTTGGTGAATGTAATCAATTAATTATGGTGAGATTTGTGTGCTTATAATTTGATGTTTGTTCTTGATTGATAGTTTTTTAATCCCTGTTTTAGTTCAATGATCTTGATGATTGTTGAACAGCCGCTATTGATATGATTGGATAGATCTATTGTTAAATCAAACTTAGAAGGACCAATTCAAGTTTGATTGTGTGGTAACAATTGGAAGTGAAGGACCAATTCCTTCCAAGGGAATAATTAACCTTGTGCACTAACCCTGTATGAGTTTGGTTATACTTGTTATGCATGTGTGAAAAATATATAATTGTTCTTGATGCTTTGTTCTTATCAACTGAGAAGCTGGACCAAGGCAATTGGTTGTTAAGAATAAAAGGGATATTTAAGCTGGACCAAGGTAATTTTATCTAATATACATGTTAGAGTTTCCCTAGACCAATTATCTTTTGGAATAAAATATTGAATTCATCTTTTAAATCAATAATGTTAATCTGATTAATTTCTATCATTGGAGAAGAAGTATGCTTTGTTATTATTGTTTTCTTTATTAATTGCCCTAGTTTAGATTAAAAATTTTTTGCTTTATTTTTAGTTTAATCGTTTTCTTTTCAATTGTTTAATCCCCTGTTTTTAAGTGATTCTTAGAGAGGATTTAATCTTTGGATAAGTCTATTCCCCTTCTATGTGGGATTCGACCCTTGCTTGCCCTATCTACTTGGTTAGGTTTTTGTGGGGATTATTTTTATGATTCTCGACGACCGACCAAGACCCGACGGCATACTCAATGGATCAAATGGCACCTTCTTGGAGCTTGAAACATGCTTATCGATATCTCCATGATCTCCATGCATCTTCATGCTTCCTTTCAGCCCATGCTTATCCTTTCCTTACTCTCCATTGTCATCTTCAAGTCCATGATCAACCTTGGGTGCATCATCCCCTCCCCCTGAAGAAGATTTGTACTCAAATCTGCATCATTATCAAAAAGAGACAAGTCAGCAACATTAAAAGAAGCACTCTAATTACCATACTCACTAGGAATATCTAGCTTGTATGCATTGTTGTTAATCCTCTCCAACACTTGGAATGGACCATCTCCACAAGGTAAAAGCTTGGATTTCCTCTTCTGAGGAAATCTTTATTTCCTTAGATGCAACCAAACCTAATCTTCAAGCTCAAATATGACTTTTTTGCGCCCCTTGGTAGCCATCTTCATGAAGTGTTGTGTTTTCTTCTCAATATTTGCTCTAACCTTCTCATGAAGTTCTCTAGCAAATCCAGCATTCCTTTTGCCATCCATGTCGACTTGCACACTCAAAGGTAAACTCATCAAATCCAAAGGAGTCAAAGGATTAAATCCATACACAATTTCAAAAGGTGAATAACCAGTAGTACTATGTATGCTCCTATTGTATGCAAATTCTATATGCGGCAAACAATCCTCCCAAGTTCTTAAGTTCTTTTTAATTAAAGCTCTAAGCAAAATAGACAAAGTTCTATTAACAACTTCAGTTTGTCCATCCGTTTGAGGATGACATGTTGTTGAAAACATCAATTTAGTACCTAGTTTACTCCATAAAGTTCTCCAAAAGTGACTTATGAACTTAGCATCTCTATCAGAAACAATGGTTCTAGGCATTCCATGTAATCTAACTATCTCCCTAAAGAACAAGTTAGCTACATTAATGGCATCATCAGTCTTTGAACATGCAATAAAGTGTGCCATCTTAGAAAACCTATCAACCACAACAAAAACAGAATCTTTACCTCTCTTTAATCTAGGCAAACCGAACACAAAATCCATGCTAATGTGTGTCCAAGGTTCATGAGGTATAGGTAAAGGTGTATACAATCTATGAGGCTTAGAAGTAGATTTAGCTTTCAAACAAACAATACAACTAGAAACATGTTTTCCTACATCATATCGCATCTTAGGCCAAAAGAAGTGTTCATGCAAGATCTCGTATGTTCTATCAACACCAAAATGACCCATTAAACCTCCTTCATATGATTCCCTCATAAGCACGTCACGCAAAGAACAAGAAGGAATACATAATCTAGATTCTTTAAACAAAAATCCATTATGCATATAATACTTTCCAAAACTAGATTTAGCACATGCTTTATAGATATCACTAAAGTAAGCATCCAAAGCATACAAGTCCTTAATAAACTCAAATCCTAGAAATTTAGATTCAAGTGTGGAAAGTAACACATACCTCTTGATAATGCATCAGCCACAACATTCTCCTTACCTTTCTTTTATCGCACCACATAAGGAAAACTCTCTATGAACTCCATCCACTTAGCATGTCGTTTATTCAACTTTTGTTGGCCTTTCAAGTACTTCAAACTCTCATGATCAGTGTGAATCATGGCCTCTGTATGAGTTCGTGATCCAGGAATGAAATCAATTTGATGCTCAATTCCTCTAATAGGTGGTAAACCACTAGGAATTTCCTCAGGAAACACATCTACATAATCACTCAAAAGAGAAACAATATTGCTTGGAATATCTCCAACCAAGTTGTTAGTACTCATAAGTGTATTTCGAAACAAAAGTAAGATCATACAAGAATTCTCATGCAAAGCACTCTTGATCTCACTCTTAGTTACTAACATACACTCTTTAACAACTTTCTTTGAAATCCCTTTCTTTTCACTCAAAACAGATTTTGTGTCATCACAAACAACACTTCAACTAGGTTCGAACTTACTCTTTTCTTTATCCCTAAATGCAGCCTCTAGTTTAGCAAAATCATCTCTTAATTTCAATTGATCTTTCAAAGCTTCTTGAGGTGATAAAAGAACTAAAGTGATAGGAATCTTACCGCACATAAAAGAGTACTTGTTTGTCTCACCATCATGTTGTACTTTGTTGTCATATTGCCAAGGCCTTCCTAGGGATGCAACCGGGTAGGGTACCCGTCAAATTTGAGGTACCCGTACCCTAACCCTATAATTTTCAAAGTACCCGAACCCTATCCTATTAAAATTAACACTACCCGTTAAATACCTGTTACCCGACAAGAACCCGTTAACTCAAAGTCAAAATTACAATTACAGAGCAAACATCACAGATCAGAAAGCAAGAAAAACAACACAGTATTAACTCCAAATTACAATCCAAAACACAAACAATACTCAATATTAATTTAAATTACAATCCAAAAAAAAACTTCAAACAACAAAGTTTTTTTCCATCTCATTAGAAATTAAAACCATCTCCAGCTCATCAAATTCAGCACTTCTCCATCTTCAACACCAAATGACACAAAGAAGCTTCAAGTTTTGTACGTAACACTTACCATTGGACGGCGATGAAGAAGAAGATCGAGATGTAACAGATCAGTTGAAGCCTTGACTGAAGAAGAATACACCAGCGAAGGAGTAAGAAGAAGTGGCGCCGACGATGGTCAAAAAGAGGAGGAGGAGTGAGAGTGGTGAGCGACGGCTTGGAGAGAAATAAGAATTAGGTTTATAGAATCGTGAATTGTAAGATGTGTAAGAATATGTTTACATTTAAGAATATGTTCAAACAGAACGTTTGATTAACATTTGTGTAAGAATATGTTTAATGTGTATGAATTCTAAGAATAATTGTATTTTTATTATTTTCATTACAAAGTAAAAACAATATATTGTTTAAATATATTTGGTACTAATGTTAATCAAACGTTCTGTTTGGTATTGATGGTGATGTAAATATTTTTAATTCTTAGTTTTTAAAGAGGGAAAGGGTTCGAATCACGTTAAAATCATATACATTATGTATTATACATAATTGGGTTCAGGTATCGGGTACCCAAGGGGTGTTACCCGTACCCTACCCGAACCCGGGTCGGGTAGTGAATGGACTACGTACCCAACCCTAACCCTAAAAAATCGGGTCGGGTAGTCCCGGGTACCCGAAAAATGCCTACCCGGTTGCATCCCTAGGCCTCCCAAGCAAAACATGACAAGCTTGCATTGGTAGTATATCGCACAAGACATCCTCTTTGTACTTGCCAAAAGAAAGAATAACCAAAACTTGTTTGTTAACCCTAATTTCTTCTCTATCATTGAACCAATCTAAGCTATAGGGTTTAGGATGCTTAGAAGTAAGTAGTTGTAACTCCTTCACCAAATAAACATTAGCTATATTTGTACAACTCGTTCCATCTATAATCACACTACTTGATTTTCCATTCACATAACATCTAGTGTGAAATAGATTCTCCCTTTGATTCTCAACGTCACCTTTCACATATACACTCAAAGTTTTCCTAGCTACCAAACTCTTAAGTGGAACTAACTCATCACCATCATCAATTGCCGCCTCTTCATTGTCCCCTTCATCATCATCATCCCCACTAGATCCTAAGTTGAAATCACCTTCCTCTTCACCCAAAAGCTCACCATGCTCATTAAAATACAACACCTTCTTATTAACACAATCTCTAGCATAGTGACCAAATCCTTGACACTTGAAACACTTGATGTGAGTCCTAGATGATGAACTTGAAGAACCATTACTTTCAATTTTAGGACTTACAAACTCCTTTTTCGCACTCTCCTTCTCCTTGAATGGTGTTTTCTCATCTTTTCTAATAGGAGTTTTCCATGAGCTACTTGATAATGTGAAACCCCTCTTGGTCAAACTATTCCTCTTTACTTGACCCTCGGCCTTCAAAGCATGTTGCAACAGCTCCTCTAAATCATAGTGTTGTTGCATCTCCACAATATCATGAATCTCCCTATTCAAACCCGAAAGAAATCTAGCCATAGTAGCTTGTGGAGCTTCTTCAACTTCAACCCTAGACATCAACAACATCATCTCCGAATAGTACTCATCAACACTCTTAGATCTTTGCCTCAATGCTTGCAATCTCTGATAAAGAGGATTGATGTAGTAACTTGGCACAAACCTCTTCCTCATAGCACTCTTCAAATCAGCCCATGTTTCAATTCGCCTCTCCATATTTCTCCTCCTAGATTGCACCAATTGATTCCACCAATTTAAAGCATTCTCAACAAACTCAAGGATAGCAATTTATACCTTCTTAGATTCGGCATAAGGATGATAATCGAAGTACATATCCAATTTTGACTCCCAATCAAAATAATCTTCTGGAATTCCCCTTCCATTGAACTTAGGAATTGTGTACTTGATGTTGTCTTTAGGCTCCTCTCTCTCAATAACTCTTCTAGGCCGCAAGTTATCCATATAAGCTTGTCTTCCAGCTTCTTGCTCCCTTAATCGACCTAATGGACCTCCCCTAGCAACTTGCCTAGGAGCTTGAGGCTCCCTCAAAGGATCATCAACTAATTCAACACCCAATTGTCTCCTTGGTGGTGGTGGTTGAGCATGTTGACTTTGGCCCTCTCTTATTTGTTAAACTTCTTGTGCCAAGGTATCCATCCTTTGATCAATTTGAGTTGACATGCTATCCATTCGTTGCGCTAGATTTTGCAACAAAGTAGCCAAATTGGCTTGATTTTGTCCATCCTCCCTATCTCCCATTGTACCTGCACAAAAAGGTTAGTATAGATAAAGAATATCCTCACAAACACACACACACACACACACACTTGTTTACCACAATTTGCTCTCGTATTTGCACTCAACCTATGTGGGTTTGGCCGACCCTCTAATCACTCTTGATGATCTCACACAATCTGCCTTTTACCACTCATTTTAGCTTCAATAGGCCTAATAAGAACAACTTGTAAGGATCAATTCGCTCTTCTCGTGACCTACTTGAGGAACAAACAATTAGTAGCAAAAACTTAATGTGAATCAAAGATAAGTGATCTACAATAACCAACTCGTGACCTACTTGAGGAACCAACAATTAGTAGCAAAAACTTAATATGAATCAAAGATAAGTGATCTACAATAACCAAACCAAACTTGAAGTCTCCAAATCGATGTAGATAGTCTCAATTCGCTGCCAATTTGCTCAATCAACAACCAAATCGCAAAAATCCCCCAATTAAGCTCTTAGAAACCTAATTTGAAACTCAAGAACCCTAATTTGAATTCAATGAGCTCCAAACTGAATTTATTAAAATTACAACTTCAATTGCAGCAGTAGCTTCCCAAAATCCTTAAACACACTTTCAATTTCTCAAATTAAGGTCAAATTGCATCCCTAATCAAGAAATCCCCAAATAAACTCCAAAAACCTAATCCCCAAATAACCTCCAAAACCGCAAACTTTTTTGTTTTTTTTTTTGAATTTTCACTATTTTTATATGGAAGATAATAGTGTAAAAAGTCTAAATCTAAAATTCCAACCAATTCGGACCACTAATGAATGCAGAACAAAAATCCGAAATTTGCCTTGCAAAATTTTTTTTATTTTTTAAATATTTTTCGACAAAACCTTGATGTATAAGAACTCCAAATCTCAAATTTCAAGGCAATCCAACCTCTAATGAATCCAAAACAAAAATCACAAGTTTTTGAAATTTTTTATCTTCAACTTTGCGATATGAACTTGATGGAACTAAAACTTGTGAATGATGAATAGAAGGATAGATTTACCAACTGAAAATGAAAACCTATGCTCTGATTACCAATTGATACGAATCTAGTTGTGATAGATTCAAATCCACCGTTGAAATCCTCCAAAGATCAACTTGAAACACCAACTTCTAGACTTGATGAAATCGATGAACCTAACCAAGCTCTTCTTCTTCTTTCATCGGGCTTAGATGATTAATTAGACCTGCAATTAACAACCTAAGATCACAAGAATCACTATCCAGCAATCACTGCCTAATTGTTTGCTAGGACTTTACAAGATTTAAGAAATCCTAAGTATGTTCAAACTAGAACAATGAAGCTAATCTCACAAAAAGAGAATACTCAAATCTGATTTATGAATTAACTTATGTTTGCAAGAGGTATTCGAACCCTTATATAGTGATAGGGTTGACCAATCAACAAAATAAAACCCTATGGGGCGTCCAGACATAAGGGCTAGGTAAAACTAGTACAAGCCCAACTAGGAAAAATAAAATACAGAATTAAACAAGGATTGGACTTAATTAAACAAGGCCCAACCCAAATAACATCCAAACTTAAAAATAAGCTAGACTAAGATAGGATAAAGCCTCAATAGGCCGATTGGAACAAACAAGCCCAATTAGGTTGAAATCGCAAAGAAGGGTAATGAACTTGACTTCATGCGATTTCCCCTTGCTCAAATCATCTCCAAATGTCTTCAATTGAATTTCAAGGGACTTTATATCTTCAAGATGAGTCTTAACAAAGCCCATGAGTGTCTCTATGAACTTTTTGGCTCTTGATCTTGTCATAGGACCCGATGGAATACTCAATGGATCAAATGGCACCTTCTTGGAGCTTGAAACATGCTTAGAAATATCTCCATGATCTCCATGCATCTTCATGCTTCCTTGCAGCCCATGCTCATCCTTTCCTTGCTCTCCATTGTCATCTTCAAGTTCATGATCAACCTTGGTTGCATCAAAGTCTCACACCCCATCTGTCGAGCTTCCTTAATTCGTTTGGGGAGTGAATCGGAAGACTGGGGTGGGGCTGAAGGTGCAAGTGTTATTTGAGGAGCTACTTGCAGAACATTTCCGGCTTGAGCTAGAGCAGTTTATACATTCCAAAATGCCATAAAGGCTTGGAATGCCTCAACCGGAGGTGGAGGTGGTGGTGGAACTCCTACTGGTGGTGGTGGAGGTGGAGGTAGAACAGATAGTTCAGGTGGGGGAACATGAGAAGCAGAGGCAGACTGTACTCGTTCTTGCCTCGCATGATGGTCTACAAAAAGGGAAGATTAGACTCATAGAACTCACGTTTATATGCATGTATACATGAACTATAACTTCGACTGACTCGACTCGAACTCCACCGGACATCGAAAAGTTATAGAAATTTTAAATATTTACCTTTAAAACACGAGCTCTGATACCAATTGAATTGTCACGCCCCGGCCCATAAAATCAAGCACGGACAACCACTGTGTTACCTCAAAACACCTTCCGGTCGGTCACGCGCCCCAAGGCTCCACAAGGCGTCAATATCACAAAAAGACATCAAAATATAAATAGAGTAAAAATTTGAAAACAATAAATCGGGGTACGTGACAACCGCCACGAAACCTTGAATTAAGTTCCAATAGGTTTGGAATTGCTCCCAAGACCTCGCAAGGTTAACATGATAGTTCTTAGTAAATCCAACGCTAAGAAGATACGAAAAATGGTTATTTAAATCATTTTGTAACAAATTAAACTTTGTCAAAATAAATCATAACAATGCCTATTAATTCCAAACAAAAATTTAAACTTCCACACATTTACAAAATACCATCATGTCTATCACGGCACATTGAAATGGATATAGAAAAGAGTAAGTTTTCCATATGTAAAAGCACCAAAATTCTATAACATACCAAGAAGTGAAAATACGATACTTTCCAGACTAATCGAGTTCCGGTGGGACCCACAGGAATATTTTACATAAAATGACAAAAATAACCTACTAGTCGAGGCTTCAACAAGTGTGGGGTTCCACTACAACGATCATAAAACGCAGATAGACTGCTATAGACCTGAAATTGTTAAAAAAAATGGAATAAAACAAAATAAAAAGAAATAGTGAGTACGGATACCCAGTGAGTGAACAGTCATATAATTAACTGGAGATAACTAAAAGTAACAATTTCAATATTAAAACTTGAAAGTTATATTTAACATACATTTCAAATAAGGCCTATGAATCTTTAAAGCAAGGCTTAGCCAAAACCATGTTTCCCGAGTCAGCGCCTTGGCCGAGGTCGACAACAGGGGCCGCCAAGGCTTTCTAATAATAAAATGGTAAAAAGAGCCCGTTCCTTGGCGTTGGTAGAGCTCAATCTTGTACGGTGGTAGTTCACATGAGGAGCTCTCAATATCGTGCCTTGCGGGTTATCTAGGGGTGGGCGTCGGTCGGGTTCGGTCGGGTCGGGGATAATTTTTTTTGAAATTGTACCACCAACCGACGGTGGGATTGCCCCTTTGAAATTGCGGGTTATGATAACCCTTTTGCCTCCACAAACCTAAAGGGCAATTCATCAACAATTATCATGGTTGCAACAGCTTTCCTAGTGGCCTCTTGACTAAATTTCCATGTTCCCACACTCCCACTCCCATTCCCACCTTCTTCAACATTAAATGTTAACTGTGTTTGGGAACTATCTTGCTCAATTGTAGCAACTGCAAAACGTAAAGGGGATTTGGGACAACTATTCTCAAGATGGTTCTTCATAGAACTAGTGCCATTTCTTTTAGTGTGTGCTTTAAAAGTCTTGGGGCAATAGTTGCACTTAGCCATAAAACTCCCACCAACCCCTTCAAATGTAGTCACATGCTCCCAAACAATTGAAGATTTCCTAGAACTAGAACTAGGTGTAGGAGTAGTAGTTGTAAAAGTAGTAGTCCTAGCTCTTTTCCTAGATGATGGGTCAAGAGGGGGCTTACCACTTTGAGTAGTACCAGAAAGTCCTTGATCAGAACCACCAGCAAGGCCTAGGTCACGTAATTCCCCTTCATCAGGGTCTGCATCAAGTTCTGGATTGAGATCATCAGGTCTCAATGAATCAAAAATTTCAAACTCTGACATCCTACAAAAAACATGAACCCAAAATGAATTCTGTATTGAGTACACAAACAGTTTTGATTACAAATTACAAGGCAAAACAATGTACTGAATACACATATTCAGAATTCAGAATTTAGAAGCAATTTACAGAAATTTAGAACCCATATTTCAAAACAGTATATATAAATAGAGAACTTCAGAAATCTGAATTCAGAATCCATATTTCAGAACCCATAATTCAAAACAGTCCATATTATTATTGTTAATTGATCATGATCATTAGCTTAATACAAGCAAAGATTAAAGACCCTTCTTTCCTTTTCTAAGATTTTACCCAACTGTATGTGCATTATCTTTTGTTATTTTTGAAAGAGGTTGGTGTTATTCATGGTTGGGAAAAGCACGAAAAAATGCAAAGTTACAAACAAACAAAGAACTCAAAACAACCAGGCAGAGCCAGAGCATACCAGAACAGAACAGGTAAAAACAAAACCAATTAAGCAAAGATTAACACAATCTGCACATTAGCTATTAGTCATAATAAACCGTAATCTCTATACATGTGCATGATCTTAACTAAAACGTTTCCATCAGAACTTGAATC
>AWUE01020434.1:0-72802 GCA_001974825.2 Corchorus olitorius | reverse complement strand
CTTGTGGTAGCCAGAGTTGGCTTCTCCACATTGTACGGTAAAACGAGCAATGTGCTCCAGAGTTGTCTGCTCGCTAGAGGTTCCAGAAAAGTTTGTGAAGTCAGGGACCTTGTATCCATGAGGCAGAGGATAAAGTTTATCATACTCCTTAGGGTAAGGTTTCTGAAAAGATGGCCTGCCTACTCTCCTGTAAGCTGGGCCAATCATGTCTTCAATCATCTCCCTGATGTGGTTCTGATTGACTGGTCCTTGTACATCAGCAACTTGAGGTGGATGGCGTGGAACAGGATGGCGTTGATGGCCATTCCTTCCGCCATTACCGTTGCCGTTACCATTTCTCACATGAGGTGGTACATAGGCTGCAACTCGAGGGCCAACTGGGTTGACTTCCTCTTCCACGTTATCGTGTGGATGGTCGGCTGCCTCTTGATGCCCAGGGATGAGATCAGCTTCATTCTCACCTCTTGCAACTCCCTCTCTTTGAGGTGGTAAATTATTGTTACCAACTGCTTCCACTTGAGGTGGAAATCTCGCCTGGTTGGCACCATTATTAGCCAATTGCGCCACAGGTGGGGGAAGAAGTGCTGGCATGTTGACTTGCCTCGGATCTTGGGCTATTTGCTGGATTTGCCCCCCAAGCCTATCTTCTACTTGACCAATCTGAGCTAAGATGTTCTCACGGTCTTGAATCATCTGCTCCTTAAAAGCATCATTGGCCTCCTTAAGTTGGTCATGAGATGTGTTCATCTGATCAATAGATCTCATAAGTTGTTGCATCCTTTGTTCCTGTGCCAAAGAAATTTCATTCATGGCTTCAGTAAGGTACTGCAACAAGACCTTTGAATCATATACCAAAGGTAATTGTGAAGGATCTGCCACGTTTTTGCTTCTGGTTTGCATAACATGGCTAGATCTGCCTTCATCAACCTTAGGTGGCATGTTTACCACTTAGTAAGTCTTAGAGAGAGGGGAAGAGAGAAAGAAAAAGGTAAAGAAAAGTTACCCAGAGACGTTGAGAGGAGGAGAGATCTGCTGTCTTGTCCTGCTAAAAGTGTCAGGGAAAGTGATCTGGTGTGGACCTTTGAGTGAGGCGGACACCTTGCTGAGTGACTAGGAGAAAAAGACCGGGGATCGCCGGCTATGCAGAGGGAAAGAGAGTACTGAGGGCGCCAGAGAGGGAGAGCAAGTGTGCTTGTCCCACTGGGCGTGCCAAAAAGAGATGTTGCGCCAAAAATCTCTTGCTAGAGTTTTCGCGGAGAATTCTTTATGACAGCGTAAGGGCGTGCCAGTCAATTTGCTGAAATTGACAAAGAGGTTGTAAAAACAAGATCTGGTGCGCGGAGCAGCAGATTAAAAGATCGAAACGATTGTGGGGACTGGATCAAAGTCACACCGGAGCATCTAAATCATTGGATCCACACGAACTGCTTCTCAAACTGGGCCTTTCTCTTTTTTGGATCAGATCTGAAAGATCTGCTTTGATTGTAATTGAAATTGAAAAGAAAATAACAAACTGATCTGTTATTTCTGAATGAAGAACACGTGTACAGTGTTTGTATGTCCGGAGACAAGATTGAAACAAAAGAAAAACACTAAAAGAGTGTTTGTTTGTCCGGAGACAAGATCTAAACAAGGAAAATATGAAGAACGAGTGAAGAACTCGTGATGAATAGGGTGAAAATGGCGCAGAGCCAGAGAGAAAATAAGCACGGAGCTTGGTTTTTTGCGCGGAGCAAGTTTGTAGCTGCAGGAGCTGGTTTTTGATTTCTCGGGAGAAATGTCTGAGATGCGGAATCATGGCCTCCCTTTATATAGGGGACGGTTTGGGCTTGAGCATTTAATGCTATTGCCTTGCTGAGAAAGGCAAAATCTTCTCCTATGCAGATGACAGCTTTCAGGAAAGTGCAGTGAAGCTTCCTTCTTCTTCTGATTGCATCCAACTGCTTGCGAGAGGATTGGACATGCATAAGGGCGCCACTTTGCTAAGATAGGGGACGAAAATATGCCTCCTGGGTAGTTGATGACAATTCTTCCTTCTGCCTATCACAGTGCAGCAGGCTCTTGTTGCTTCTTTTGTGCTGAATTTAGCTAATTTGGCTAAGTAGTGGCCAACTGACATCATGAATTGAACTCTGATCATCAAAGCCACGAAATTACCCATACTTGGCCATATTTAGCTCTTTAAATCATGAAAATAAGAATTAATTAAGAAAATGGCTTAAACCGGGGTGAGAAAGCCATATGTCCTTAATTGAAAAGAATGCAAAAGTTGCAAACGATCTCGGATTTAACCAAAATTTCACCAGTAAGCTTAGAATATCTCCAAAAGATCATGGAAAAAATCCCAAGTTAATTCGAGCTCTTCATCATGGTGAATTTGGTTTCATTCCCGAAAATGTCCTTAATTGAAAACCGGGCATAAGTTTTTACTCCGATGTCAGAATGAAGTGAAATTTTACCATGATGATCTACATAGCTCAAGGATCATCATGGTATGCTCCTTGGAAGAAATCGCAACATCTAGCCTCTCCAATTGGTCAATTTTACTATTTTGTCCTTAATTGAACAAAATACAAGTTGCAATTTTCACCTCCCGGGGTGGGAAGGAGGCTAGGCGTTTTCTCCATTGTGGTAGGTCGATTATATGGAGGAGGTGTGAGGTTGAAAATCTCATGCCTCTCTCACGTACACAGATATTTCTCTTGCTGACAAACTTTAGCTCTCTGCCTCCTTCCTGCAGGAAGAGAAAAATATCTCTCTGCAGGGCAGATGGCGGCCTCTCCTCTGACTGGGAAACGAATTGGGCCTTGCTATGTATGTCCATGAGGTATTTTTCATCTCATGGTCAGATGGTAAGCAATTTTCCTTATTTACTTGTTTGCCTCCTTATCAGGCAGCAATATTAAAGGAAACTGCTTCTGATTTGATTCTGTGTGCCACTCAACTGGGTAGCAGCGGCATGCACTAGAAATTTAATAATAATTATTCAAAAAATAATTATTATTTAATTAGTAATTAATTAATTTCAGCCCTTGCAATTAATTTACAAGACTTTCCTAATTCAATTTGAATTAGGGTGGTGCAGAAACCTAGTTTCTTTAGGAATTTTAATTAAATCCTAACCACACATCTTGATTATAATTATGATAAGACCAATTTACCCTTAATTCTAAATTGAGGTATAAACAATGGGTAAACTATTGACATTCCAGTTCTGTTTTCAAGTGTCTGGTTACATCATTTGACTCTTTCATGGGTAAACTATTAACATTCTAGTTCTGTTTTCCTTTCGTCTTCATTTTTATTTGGGTAGGTTTCTTCTTCCCTAACATTTCTCTGAATTGGTTTCACATGGACTCCGTTCTGTGCGCCTTAGTATGACATAACCTAAAGTTGAGAGCTTTTACTTCTCACCGCAACATTTTGAGGTAAATCTGGATTTATTTGAATTTATATTATAGTTAGCCAATGCTAAGTACAATGATTTTGTGATGCATTGTGTAAATTACGTATGTTCCTACAAATGCTCTCAACTAATTCAATTTTCCTACAACAACTATACATGCTCATTGACTACAAAAAATTAGGCATTGCTTATGCAGAAGTCAAATTCTTTCACCTACCCGAGTTCATTATATCAACAAGTGCAATCAAGATTAAAAAATGACCGCATCGTACTATGCTTTTTAGATGATCAACATACATTTCAAGCAAAAATTAATATTAACTTTATTTTGATGAATTATTTAGAAATGAAGGAGTAGAATATTAGATTTATTTTGATGAATTACCTAGTGATGGAGTAGAATTTTGATAATGCACTTTTAGAATGAAAGAGATGTCATGTGTTTTGCTTTACATATGCGAATTATTTGTTTCGACGTATGAGTTTCTCCTAAGTGATTAACTTATAGCCAATGCAATATCTTTTTACTAATCGACTTAAACAACTACAAAAAATATAGCCCTAATAAAAAGATGACTGCAGCACAAACGTAGGCCGCCCTGCTTGTATTAATTAATGTAGAGTTCAACATTATAACAAATTAATTTGAATTAAATATTTACAAAATCAAGTTAGTATCTAAAAAAAACTAGACTAGATTTTTTTTGGCACAATAAAACTTGACTAGTTTAGTAATACAAAATACATTTGTTGTACTTCCTTTTTATATTTTGGAAACATAATTTTTTAAGGTAATGAATCTTAAATTTCAGTTTTTTATTCCTCAAATTATGAGAATGAATGAAATATAACCATGTATATAAATCATTGAATACATTATATATGGCATAATGTCCAATTTCGGTCTAAATCTTTCACAACTTGTTGAGTTTAAACCTTTAAACTTAATTAAATTGAGTCTAAACCTTATCAAAATGCACCAATTTGAGTCTGAATTTGACAGGCATTGGCTGTGAAATGCACGAGACATGTGGAATTGTAATTATTTGAACTATAATTTGGTTTTTTATTTTGCCAAATTACCAATTTGAGTCTAAATCTTTTAAAAGTTACTCAATTTGAGGCTAAAAAATAGAAAAAGAAAATTTATTCATTTATTAATTAAATAAAATTCAAAAAATAGTATTTTTCATCCTGTCAGTGTCACGTCATACCGTTACTAACGGTAACGGCGCGTGCATTTCACTGTCAACGCCCCATCAAATTTAGGTCCAAATTAGTGCATTTTGATAAGATTTACACTCAAATTGAGCAAGTTGGGAAATGTTTAGCCCCAAATTGGATATTAGGCCTATTATATACACACACTCACTCACTCGATCTATCACGTCAATTACGATCCAACTATTTTTTTTTCTTTTGAGTATTGCTACTTGATCCTCCAATTTATCCCCCCACTTGACCCTCCTAACGTGCCATTAGAAAACTTACTATATTTTCTAAAACCATATTCAATACTACCCTAAAATCAAAGGATTTACCCTGCAAACTCTCCATATTTATAACTAGGGGGCTAAACCTGGATTTAATTTATTATCTTAATTATTAGGGGGCTAAACCTGGATTTAATTTATTACCTTAATTATTAGGAGGGACAATTTGGAGGATAAAAAAATTATTCTTTTTTTTTTAAGAAATCCAACTATTAATATTGTGCAAACTCATAAACCCTTTTTCTTTTACTAGTCATCACCTTCACGTGCGTTGCACGTGATCCAATATGTTTAAATTAAATTAAAATTAAAATCTTAAGTATACTACTAATTTTGTCGTAAAGAATCCTATTAATAGAGCTGGCAAAATTTGACCTGAGAGCGAGTACCCGACCTAACCGCCTGAAACCAAAATTGATCCAACTTTATTTGAGAAAAAAATCTGCCCAATCCTAAACCGAAATGACCCGAATCTTCAATCATCTGAACCTGAACCGAACCTGAGCCCGATCAAACCCGAGAGATTAGCTCGAAATGGAATTAATTATATTTAAATGATCCGAATCGGAAAAGAGCCGAACCCGAAAATCTGAAGCTCAAACCTTAAATTATCCAAACCATATGACCTGATATCGAAAAAGTCTTGAACCAGAATTGACCGACATTTGAGCGATCCAAACCTAACTCAATCTGAAACTGAAAATTAACCGGACCTATATGACCCAAAATTTCCTTAACCCGAAACTGGTCGAACCAAAATTCAACCCGACCTCCCATTTGCATATACATAGGGTTTTACTATCAAAAGAACAAAAGAAATTATTCCACAGAAAGAAAAATATTAACAAAGTAAAATATAATGCACTTTATCTAGCAATAACTGAAATTAATTATAAATTAAATAAAATAATAAATTATAATCACAATACATTAACTATCAAATAGAAAACTATCAAATGAAAACAGGTTAATCACAATAACCTTTTAAATTAAAATAGTAAAAATAAAATGGTAAAAATAAAATAATTATAAAAATATTTAATTTAATTAAATGCAAATAGAGCTTTTAGTTGAATAAAATTGTATATTAAAAATTTTTAATATATTCAAGTTTTTAATGAAAAATAGTAAAATGGTAAAAATAAAGTAATTATAAAGATATTAGATTTCATTAAATAAAAATAGGGTTTTTAGTAGAATAAAACTATGATAGTTTAAGTAATGGCATTTAAGAAATATATTCGAAAAATAAGGGTATAATGAGCGATTCAAAAGTTTTACAGATGAACGTACTTTTTAATATAGTATAGATATAGATAGTAAATAAATTTTAATGAATATTTTCGATTGATATAATATTAATGTTGGGACCATGACTAATATAGTATAGTAGGTGGGACCTTATAATTTTTACTATCCGTCACTTTATAAATCATCCCCATATCAAATTCAGGCTTCCAAGAAAAGAGTGAGCAATTAACACAAATAATGTTTCATTTCATCCACTTTTGAATACAATTAAGTTCTTGTTTTGTGTGTGTGTTTTTTATGGTAGGTGGACGAATATAATTATACATGATAATACAAACAAACTTATTTTACACTTTTTTTTTGTTAAATATTTCTACACTTTTTTATAACTTAATTTACAATTAATATCTTGAAATCTAACTGTGTAAACTAATAGATCAATCTTAACATATCACTTAAGACTCCTTTAATGGTAAAAATTATTATAGGTTAATGCTTTCAATATCTGGAGGCATATGTATGATTAGAGACTAAAATTCAACGATTAAAGTAATCAAATTTATGTCATCATGTGCATTTGACCTGATGATAGAGTGCTGGACTCTTAGTTATAGTTTACCTGGACTATGAGGTCTTGGGTTCTACTCTCACAGACTGTGAGTTTATTTGTAATTTATTTGTTTGTGTATTTAGTATGTTTGGTAGTTATAGTCTTATAGATGAAATTAGAGATTTGACAATTCTATTTGATTCTTTTTTTTTTAGACTCAACAATTTGTAAATAGGGAAGCCAATGTAATTGCACATTCGCTTGCTAAGATTGAGCTGAATAATCGTGTGGTGTGGGATTATTCTTTTCGGCGTTTGTAATCTCTGATTATTGATTAATGAAAGTGATTATTTGATAAAAAAAAAGTAATCAAATATAAATTTCTTTAAAATAAATAAATAGAGTAAAATGGGTGCAAGCAACTTACAGCAAGTATACAAGTTAACCCGCTCCATAAAAATTATATTTCCATTAATAGACCAAAACAACAATCTAACAATGTAATCCAAATCTAAAGACTAGAGTAAGCCCCACGTGACATTGGAATGTTGTGTAACTGTTTCCACGTTCTTTTAGTGCCCGTTTGGCCTAACTTAAAACTCTTCTGAAAATGTGCTTCTGGAAAAAGTTTCAATTTAGAGCTTCTGGCTTTTAGTTCAAAAACAACTGAAAAGCACTTTTGGAAAGCACTTCTGGGCTCAACTTAAGCTTTTTTCAGTAGATAAGCTGTTAAATAAGCTGGGCCAAACGGACCCTGTAGACACCCATTTTTATCCTGTATCCTTTTAATTCAAATTAATTTTTCTTATTTAGCATTTAGGTCATTCAGGGGGATTTTAGTCATTTGCACATTCAGGGGCATTTTGGTCATTTTAAGTTCACCTTTAATTTAGATTAACTATTTCATTTTAGTCATCTAAATTGCACTTTGAAAAACCCAAAAAATCTTAGCGTGAGCACTTTTAGCATTTTTGCAGTCGCATTTTAATCTTTTATTTAAATCAATTTTATTTCTCAAGTTACATAGGAAGCATTATGATCACTTACTAGTTCATAGTTAGGAATCCTCTATTTGATTAGCATGTTCTTCATTCAAGTTGCATTTAGTATATCCCATTTTTTTAGAAATTATATTTGCATATTGCATGTTGATTTCAATTAGCAATTTGGTTAATCCATATGCATTTTTGAGTTTTAGCATTTACATATATGTTTGATTTCATTCAAAAGGTTCGAAAAAAAATCACAAAAAAAAAATTGCATATTTGATCACTTCCTACAAATTGGCATTCGATTAGGTGCATTTGCAAAAGGTCACTAGCCACTTACCTTAATATGTGACATTTTAGAAAGTGAATTTGGTTTGTGTATGATTGGACCATTCTTTTACATTGCATTCATATGTTACTTGGCATCCATTTTGCCTTGGCTTTGCTACCACATTGTACCATTTACATTAAGAGAAGGTAAGGAAAACTAGAAATTGGATTTTGTCATTAAAATAGAAAGACAAGGGAAAGAACATTGTCATGTTTTGCTTTGAATTCTAAATTTAGCATGATAAGGTACTATCAAATACAATCTTCTTCTCTCTTAGCTCATTTCGCATCGCCATGGCAACTCCTATTGATCTCCATCACGAGCTTTCCTTAAAATCAAGAACAAAGGAGTCACATTACAGCAATTGACTCCCATTCACAGTGGGAATGCACCAACATACACAAGCAAGGCAAAGCCAATTTGGTGGCAACAATTAATATGGGTGTGTGCAGTGAAGGATTGCGAAACCAGTTCAGCAAATTCACAGGATCAAAAGGCAGCAAAAGCAGACTCAAGAAAGCATACTTGCAGAATTTTCCAAACAAACTCCTGGTGCCAGCACACACTGCCACATCAGCCAGTCTTTATCTCCAACTACCTGCAGATGAGAAGGGGAAAGAATCAGTTAGAGAAAAAAGGAAAATACAGCTAAAAAGGGGATGCATTGAATCCAGAGGAGGAGGATGGAATCTCTCCCTCTTATCTCCCCACTCTCTCTCTTACAATTGGAAAAAAAAACACCTCACTGACCCCTCTCTCTCTAGCCAATTCTTCTCCCTCAAGTTCTTTCTTCATAACGGATCCCCTCTCACAATTACACGATCCTCACCACCTCACTACACTCTACAGCCATCTCCTCTCTCTCCATTTTTTTTCTTCTTCTTTTATCACACCATACACATCTTTGACATCAGCTCTCATCTCCATTTTTTCTCTCCACTCACTGAAAACCGATTTCTTCACACACTCTCAAAAAAAAACTCCAGTCTCTCCATAACCTCTCTCCAGAACACTTCACCATTTGAGATTCTCCTCACACACCACCACACCACAACAAATTACACATCATTCTCATCATCACATCCTCTGGAGTCGCTCAACCACACCACAACAGAATCCCCATCTCTCCCCTTTCTCTCACGATCCACACACCAGATACCCCACACAGATTCTCTCTCTCGCCAAGCACAATCACTCTCTAGCTCTCAAAAAAAAAGCTCCTCCTCATTCAGTTGAAGATTAGGGTACATAAATACAAATTAGGGGCTTTTAATTGAAAGGTGCTTACCTAAAATTGAACCGATGAGTGGATAGAGGAGAAGGAGTCGAGTAAAACCCCGAAACTCGAAGCTAATCCGATGATGCAATCGCCGGAATCTGAGCACCCAAAGCTCGGGCTGTCGTTGAGATTTTGAAGGCTCAAAGCTCTCAATCCACTGAAGATTGTAGCAGATTCAAGAGGAAGGAATTAAGTTAACGAAGGCCTCGGTTTTGTGGGTTGCAGAGGCAGCAAGCTAAGGCTCGAAGAAGGGAAGCTCGCAAGGAAGAGGCTGTAAAGGGAAGAGGAAGAAATAACAGTGGCAGAGGAAGAAGAAGAAAACGCATAAGAAGGGGAGTTTTGACTCAAAACGACGTCGTGCAGGTAATATTTCTCAACATAAATCTTTAAACTCTTTACTTGCTTCAATTTAATCCTTTTTATGTTGTTTTGAGACTTGTTGATCTTAATTTGAGCATTTTGTCAATAAATTAAGTCCCTTTCCTTATTTGTCATAAGCTTTATTCATGGGTGATGATTTCATTTTGTTTGTCTTTGATTATTCCTTTAAGTTAGTGCCTTTTCTTTTTTATGCACACATAAATTAGGTCCATTTTGCATTGTTAGTTTATTTTGTGAAAAAGTATGTCAAAAGGATTTAAATTGCTATTTTCACGTTAAAGTTATGATTTTTTTTACTTGTTATAATGAAATGAAGTGAATAAAAGGATAATTAGAGATTAGATTCAATCATTTCTTTTGAATTTTTAACTTAAACTTAAAAGGAAAATTAAGTTTCATCTTCAAGTTTTAATCTTTAAATATGGTTGATTTTAAGTTAGATTCAAGATCTCTTTTGAGTTGATTTGTGAATATAAAAAATGAAATTTTGATTTAAGGCTTAAATTCTTAAAATGGAAGTTAGTTTGTTGATTGATTTCTATGTCATTTTAAGCTAATTTTTATTTTAAGAATTTAGGTTTTGAAATTAAAGATTTTACTTCTTATAATTAAGAATCAACTCAAGAAGAGATTAGTGGATCTCTTGGAATTGATTTTAGTTTAAGAATTAAAACTTGGCTTTAAAAGCTTAATTTTTGTTTAATTGAAGGGTGGATTCAATCATGGATAATTGGTGTTTAATGCCCCTTTGAAATTTTATACTTGCGCTTGATCTCAATTGAGTGCATTGGAATTTTCAATTTTGTTCACATGAAGACATCATTTTATCTCCTTTTACATCATGGTCCCTGATTTGTTGCCTTATTTATGTTTAATCTAATTTCACCCTTGATTTAGAAATTCATCTCTTGATTTATGTTGTATTGCCTCTTGATTTGGTTTCTTTCGCTTGATTAAATGCATTTTGGCCCTTGCTTTGGGGATTTCATTTATTTTGGATGCAATTTGCTACTTGATTTTGGAAGTTGGTGATGTGATTGTGCAATTGGGTGCTTGTTTCATACCTTTGACACTTAATTCTTGCTATTTGGTCCTTGAATGTTGCTAATTGCTTACTTTATGTGCAGAGGTGTCCCCGTATTTGTCCAATTGACCTTTAGGCCTCCATTTCCCTTTTAAGTCTTTCGTTCTTTAGATTTACTTTTGGCTTTGATAAAGCCTTTCGATTTGTAATAATTAGTAATTAGTGGTAGAATTAATGAATAATCATGCATCCATGCCACCTAATAGTATGTCACTTTGATCCTGCTAAAAATGTATTAACATTTGTCTTTTACCGAGATGAAGGGTCTATCGGATAAGTGTACTCGGGTACGAATTTCCGGGAGTCCTTTCTAGACCGGTCCCTTTTGTAAATACCCCCATAATGCATGGGAAGGGTTTACGAAATTGATTTCGGGTAGACTCGTGTTAATGCATATAAATGAAAAATGACCTTTCACGCATTTTGAATGTCATTCGTGCGAGATAATCCAAATAAGAGTTAGTAAACGACCGTATTTTACTATGACGGGTGGGTTCCGGGTAAATGTACTCGGGTACGAATTCTTGGATCCTGCTCCGAGATTGGATTATTCCCGAAATACCCCTATAATGCGTAGGAAGGGTTTCAGGATAATTTCAAGTATACTGTCGTCTACTGATTAACTAAAATTCACCAATTCATGCATCATTAAGCATTTGTAGTATCTTTTCAGGAATTAATAAGATTTGAGAAAAAGTAAAATCACATTTTCTTTTAACAAGCACATTAAAAGCAACCTTGTATTATTGACCCGCAATTATATCTAGTTTGGCTTAGAGGTACCGTCACTTGACGGGCGTGCCGGGGGTGTTGATCCTTCCCCGGGCGTAAATGACTCCCGAACCTAGGTCTAGGTGACAAGACCGGACCCATAGGTTTAGTGGGTCCCATGCCAAGCACCGGACCTCATTAGACTGATTAAGACATTTAGGTGGCTAATCACACCTTAGAAAAAAAGATTAGTGGCGACTCCATTTCCAAACGTCGTTTCGACAGGGTTCCCCGGACCCGAACGTTTCGACAGACCCTTAACAAGTGAAGCAATGTCAACTCTTTATCTCACAACATAAGTCATGAGAACCTAACTATGAATAACAAATTTACATACTACTAATTTCTACTTATTTTTTTTTTTGGTAAAAGTTTCTACTTAATTAATTGTATCAAAAAGAAAAAAAAACTTAACCAATAAAACAAAATTTAAAAAATTATGACTATTTCCTTTTAGAAAAATACTTCATCTACTTAACACTTGCGAAAAACAGCATTATTGAAGAAGGCATCAAATTCGGCCTAGAAAAAGGAAAACACTCCTTCATTTAGGTTCGTTATTATATTAAATATTAAATGATTACATTAGTCAAGGATTGAAAACACTCGCTTAAGTACCAAAAAAAAAAACACTCGCCTGTCCAACTTAACTTTCAAACAATCAAAAATTGCAAACAAAGAGCTTTACGATGGGATAAATGATTTTATATATCCATGTAAACTTCTAAAATGGATTGATGCCAAAAAAAAACCTTATAAAATGGACATAGACGGATTGATTAGAGCTCCTTGTTTGAACCAGCATTTGTTATATCAAAAAAAAAAAACCAGCATTTGATTTCAATAAAAAAACTTTGCAACATACCGAACCAACTTCTTGAACAAAATATCACTGCATTGCTTAAGCATAATCAGAATCTGATACTGAAAAATACCTAAATGTATCAGTCGGTGACAAAGGCATGATTCATGATGAAAGAACCCACTTGGTCACAAGAAGCTTTTGATTTTGCTCGTCTCAGAAAGCATAAATCATTGCTTATCATGATGCTGCTTTAACCAGCAATTCTGTTTAACAAGATAAATTTAAGTAGACATTTACACAACTGGTCAAAGAAAGAACTAATTCATCTATAGTTGCAATAGAACTATTAGATATCTGACCTTCACAAATCGCAATGTACAAAACATTTGAAACATACTATTTCTCAAACGATCCTGCTCAAATCTGGTGCTTAAATTCCAGCATGCAATAGAATGATCAAGTGCGAACTTCCGTAACTATAAGATTCGTTATAGTTGTTTAAGACAGCAATATATTAAGCCAAAACTGTTCCAAATCCGCAGCGATTCAAACATTAAACATAAATTGATTTAACAAAAACAAATCAAACTGTTCCATCTCAAAGTGAATAGAGAACAAGATAAACTAAGCTCATCGAAAAACAAAATCCTAGATATATGATAGCCCAAAATTCCTGACCAGTTTGCAAACTTATGCCTTGAGACGACCGTAGAATTTCTGTTTCTCCTGTGTTGTCTGGAAACGACCATGTCCGAATTTTGAGGAGGTATCGATGAACTTGAGTTTGATTTCCTCAAGTGCCAGACGAGATGTTTGGTTAATCAGTGACTGGCGAAGTGTAACCACCCTCTTCTTAGGTCCAACACAGCATCCTTTGATCATCAAGTAATCACTCTTCACAACACCATAGTGAGGGAAGCCACCCATAGGGGTGATATCCTTCTCAGTCCTGATTAAAAAGCCATGTCAGAACTCAGAACACATTCAACAACGATATCAAAGCCAAATCAAACAAAAATCATTGGAAGTATTTATACAAGACCATCAAGAAACCAACAGCCAATTTAAAGTCAGCAAGTATTAGGTACAATTAACTATTAATTAGACAATATACCAACCTGTCATAGTCAGTTATGGCAGTGTGGGACTCATCACCGCTCTTGCCAACCTTGTAAACCTTCTTGTTCATCTCAGTACGGTGGTGGTATCCATTCTGACCAGCCCTGGCAACTGTGAAAGACACTCTAGCAGGATGCCAGGCACCAATACAAGCAACCTTACGCAGACCTCTGTGGGTCTTACGGGGAAGACGTGTGACACCCCAACGAGTGACGACACCTTCATAACCTTTACCCTTTGTGACGCCAATGATATCAATCATTTCATCCTTCTGGAAAACAGCATCAATGGGAACTTGCTTCTCAAAGAACTTGTAAGCAAAGTCCACCTTGTCAGCAACAGTTCCACCATTGACTTGAATCTCCATCAAGTGTGCCTTCTTCTGCTTCAATCCCTTCATTTTCCTAATCTGTAATATGCATTAGTCAGTAAAGTTTCTCCACTTTGATACTAGTTCAAAAATGCAAATTAGGATTTTAAACTGAAATTGTAATCTGATAACTAAGCATTCAAAGACGCTAATTAAATTGAATATTGCTATCACCTGAGTGTGGGCCAAGACCCTAATAACAGTGGCATATTTCTTCATCTTCTCCAGCTGAGCCTGGATGCCCTTCTTGCCTTCATCACTCTCATACTGCTTTGAGTACTTGGTGAAAGCCTTCTTCTTGGACTTGCACCAGTGCTTGTAGAACCTACGTTTGACCTCCTCACTAAGATGCTGAGCCCAGACGGTGTTCAAGGTGCGGAGACCACGTGGTGTCTTCACATATCCAACAACACCAACAATCACCATGGGAGGGGTTTCAATGATTGTAACAGCTTCACATGTCTCCTTCTTGTGAAGCTCTATATAGAATCAAAGAATACATATTAGCTACAAATTCCATTAAATTTTGAGAAGTGTAAAACAGTCTGTTCACATAATGGCTCAACACATCGTCCAGTGAGAGTTCATAAAAACTTGAAAAAAATAAACCTACACCTCAATGAATTAAAATATTAAAGGAGTTAATTGATTAGAAAAACTTACTAGATCCGGGTTTTTCGACCTCTCTGACAATGTGTGTCATACCAGCTTTGTATCCCAAAAAGGCAGTGAGCTTGCAGGGTTTGCTTGGGTCATCCTTGGGGAATGCCTTCACTGCACCAAGTCAAAATAACCCCATCAGATAAACAAGACATTATTGTTTCCAATTAACGTACATTATATGCTAGTAATTTAAATACTTCACTTTCAATTCTTTGTTTTCCCTCAATCCTAAGTATTTTATTATCAAATTAACCAGAAAAATGAAACACAATGATACCTTTTCCTCTGTGACGAGCAGCGCGCTTCCTTGGAAGAAATCCAAGGGAACCGTGCCTTGGGTGCTCAAACTTCCTGTGAGACATTCTTTCCCTCCTTCACAACCATAAAAAAAACATAACAATTATTTATTTCAAAAATCCATAACCCAAGCAATGTTCTATTCTTTTTGATCCACTAACAACAACCAAGAATGAAAAGAGACTAAACAATAAAAGAAAGGGTTAATTATCTAACACTAGAGAAAAGAAATGACATGATTCTCACAGTAAAACCAATTCATTTTTCTTACCAAAAAGCTAAATAAACAGATTTTTTTCCTTCTATCTAAGTAACTAAACAAATGAGAAATGATATCAAATAGCTAAAGAGAGGATTGAAAGAAGCAAGACGGAAGAATAGAAGAGAGAGGTGACCTGAGTTGGGAGACTTGGTGCGGCTGCTGCTGTGGGCTGGCTGCTTACACTCCCTAAACAGAGTCGAACTAAAACCCTAGCTGCTGGTTTTATAACATGTTTTAATTTTTAAATTTACATGAAGCCCCACATGCGCTTTCCTAAATTAGTTCTTTCCCCCTATCTTATATTTTTATTTCAAAATGGGGCTCCTTCGATTGAATTGGGCTAATGGGCTTAGATATTGGGTCCGACATTGAAAACTTTACCGAAACGGCAAATGCTCGGTGGGCGATTGACTAGCTTCTCCCTGAAACGACGCCGTTATAGTCATCTAAGCCAAATTAGGGCTACACACAACTGGCTATAAAATTCAACATCACAGCCGTTTAGGCGAGGAAAGCTGGAAGTAATGAGAAGTTCAATGAAAAGCTGGGTTTTATATTATTGGGGGCCTTTAAAATTTCTGTTCAGAATCAGATAGATACATTCTTAAGCTTGGGTAATTTGTTTGTTTTTTCACTGATAAAAAATGCATTTGATTTGTGAAAGAGGATGATGAGAATGTTCGTTCGTGCAAACGCAGCACCACCGGTGCAATGAGCGGCACCTTCCACACGAGATTTCTGACTCTTTCGCTGATTCTTCTCTTCCGTTTGCATTTTCTTAATCTTTTTGTTTTCTCTTTTTTTTTTTTTTTAAATCTGTTTGATTAAGAAAAAGAAAAGGCCAAATTCGATACGACCGATCCTGAAACAATGTTTTATCAATCTGATTCTCCGATCCTTTTTCTTTTGTTTGTTGAAGAGCAATTCAGAAAAAGCTTCAAATACTCGATTGGTGTAGAAATAGCAGTCACATAAAAGAAAGCTAAGCCTGCCTAGAGACCTCGCCCTAGATAGATCTTCTGGGGAACATCAACACTCAATAATCAATATAATTTTTTTACTATAAGTTTTTTGGGGGATTAGAAAGGACTTGAAGGAATAGAAATGGATATTTAAGGACAGGAATGATCAATTTTTGTTTAAAATGTAAAACGATGTAGCCTCCTAGTACACTCTAATTTGGAGTTTAAAAAAATGGATTTATAAGGATTTTGTTCCTCTAAAATCATGTATTAAATTTAATTTCCAATCTAAACATGAGACATAAAACATCACATCCCGTCTCATCCCCTCCAGAGCCCTTAATCCAAATCTAATCAAATTAATAGCAACTATGGCATCTAATTCCCCAATAACCTGCCTATAAACACGCTCACATGCTAAGGAGAATCCTCGCCTAATGGCCTCTAATTTTGCTATCATATTTGTGCATGTCCCAAGATGAGCTCTAAATCCCCATATACATATCCCCTAGTTATCCCGAATTACACCACCAGCCTCTGAAATCCTTGGATTCCTATCGAAGCTCCATTAGTATTCAGTATTCACCTTCACAAAACCTTGCTTGGGAGGAGACCAACAAATCATCTAGGAATCGCAAACTTCCTTAGCCGAAGCCTCCATATTATGAGCATGCTCCATAGCCGGGATATCATCTTCATTAGCTCGGAAAATAAAATTGCATCTAGTAGTCCATAACCTCAAAAATCCAAATAATTGTTAGGAAATAACAACGCCAATCCTTCCATAGTGATTCCAACAAGACCTCTTCATACAAATTCTTTAACAACCATTCTTCAACAAAGAAATCATGTATAGGAGATGAGGGAAGAAAGTGATGCCAAACCTTTCCTGCTTCTATATAATCACGTAAGACATGGAGGGTATCTTCAACCTGAGATGAACATCGTGAAGACATTGGGAGTCAACCAAGCCCCACTTAAACCCGAATTCATTTGTTAGCAATCTATCCATCCACACAAGCCAACAAAAATGCACCCATCTAGATGGAGCGGGAAGTCACCATAGACATGTTAAATACATTGTCCATTCTCACCATCTTCTGCTTGCATGGCATCTGATGCTCCCTAACTGGTCGTTACAATTAGGTCACCTTCAGATAATAAAAAGTCATCACGAACTCAAGCGCTACTCAAGAATTGGGTAGAACATGGCAAGCAAGGATCATATCCCACGAGAATGGTTGTTAACGCAAGGGACTCACTACACACTAAGTAAACTCGTTAATAGCACTATTATAAGAAGGCATAGAGTATTGAAAGCAAGTCAATAATAAAGAAACCAATTCAACAATAACAAATATCACTAATAACTAAACATACTTCTTATCTAATCCATTCATGTAAGAAATCTATCATATTCTATGGGTCCTCAACTCCAAATATATCAATTTCATACATTTACACCTTGGCAGGATATCAGATTACAACACTTCGCAAATGGCAACACACAACTTGTCACTAGGAAGATTGTTGTGGTAGCTAATGATCCTGCACCAACTCCTCGTTCTTTACCTAGTGTAGGGTCTTTCCCAATTATCGACTATCTCCCTTTTATTCTGCACAGGTTCGTCAAAAAGCTACCCCTTATACAGGTAGAACTTAGAAGAGGCATAAAGTACATCGAACTTATCCAAGCAATTAACTAAAAACATAACTACCCTAGATCTATGTGAAGTCGTAGCCCATAGAAAGATAGGCATGGAATAGTAGTAAACCATATGGTCCCATCGTACACCATATAATCACGACAAATGAGATCTCAGGTAATCATACGTAACAGAAAGATTTTAATACAATTACATTTGCCACTCGATCCTATACTAACAACTATACTATCCATATGCAATAATGGTGCACAACATCAATCACATATAAACAATAACATAAGATTAAACATAGAGAATCAGATTTGAATGTATAATGAATAGAATTGAGTTAAGAACATACGTCTCGCCATAGAAACATGAATAGAAATCTACATTAGGAATATATAAGAAGTATTAGGGGACTACTCATTCATGATGTTGAGTGAAATCACCATTGTTCTTATGAGTGGACGCCTAAGAAGAAGAAAATACATAAACAATATGCTAATGTAAGGTGCGGCTAGGTTATGAGGAATACAAGGTATTTATAAGCAAACACAAGGGCTAGGGTTTACTAAGTTGCACATCTTGGGCTTGGACATAGAGTGTGGCCGGCCATCAACTTCATTGTGTCATATGTATACACACATCAACCATATGAATGCACATATGTCTTGGGCGGCTCTTTGGGTTTCATCATCTTATCAAGATAACTCCTTAGGCTTCATGGATAACAAGTCATGCTTCCATTGATAAAGGTCTCGATCCTTGTTTCTTATGTACACACATATGAGACATATGTGTCCACATATCGAAGTGCCTTTGGCGTTTCCATGCCTTGAGTGCTCCTTTTGATGTCTTGAATCCAAGTGTGATCAAAATAGCTCCATTTTAGACCAATATGCATCTAATCCTATAAGTGCAAAACGCCATATTAGAGGGTAAAGTAGCATATACATCATATCAAAATACATGCATAGTAGAGTCAAAATACATGTACTAATTTAAACTCACCAGCATCTTATGCCGGCTTTGTAATGAAAACCGAGGTATGACTTCACAAACCTTCCAAGTGAACTTCTGTTCGCCATATAGCACTCTGCAGCTGCTGATTTATTTCGGCTTAATAGCCACTTTGCCCACTGTGCTTTGCAAATTTAGGACAGATTTCCCCCTAAACTTTAAATTGTGCCATTTTGCCCCCTGAATTTGCAAAATCAAGCCAATCCTCCCTTTTCACGTGACGGATTCCATTAAGTCCCATCAGATTTGCTGATGTGGCTTTTCCACATCAGCGATCATGTGGGCCCCACATGACCCAAAATGCTATGATGGGGCCCACATGAGCACTGACGTGGAAATACCACATCAGCAAATTTGGTGGGACTTAACGGATCCGTTAGTTAACCGTCAAGTCAAGGGGGGGATTGACCTGATTTTGCAAATTCAGGGAACAAAGTGGCACAATTTAAAGTTCAGGGGGCAATCTGTCCTAAATTTGCAAAGTACGGGGGGAAAAGTGGCTATTAAGCCGATTTATTTCTAGAATTTAGTTGCAAATTATTCTATTTAGATAGGTTGATCCACGCATTTTTAAAACCCAGACAGACTGATGTATGTACTACTATTACATTGTAGCATGCTGATATTTACAAACAAAAAGGTATACAATTACATAATAGAGAAGCAACCCCAGATCAGAAAATAGTTGATTTGACCTGACTCTGTGTTCTATAGTCCAATCAAAGAGCAGATACTAGGGTGCTCATCGGACGATTTCGGTGCAAGTCGGTCGGTGACTCACCTGAAACCGACAGATCGATTGGGATAAAAATGTCACTGACCACCGATCGACCTCCCCATGGAACCGAAGAAACCGAGCACCAACGATTTCGGTCGGGTCTGCCGGTGCAGGCGGTTTTTAGAGAGACAAAAATGTTGAAATTTTTTGATCTAGTATTCAGGCAAAAATCAACAAACAAATGATCAAAACTAGGCAAAAATCAACTAACAAATAATCAAACCAGAGCATAATCAGCCATCAACTCACATTAAGTATCCAATTCACAGTAAGTATCCAATCTCACCCAAAACTTCAACATCAACTCATCAAGCATCCAATCCCACCCAAAACCATACCAAACAAATCTCTAAATACTAAAAACTAAAAGAAGGCAAAAAAACTCATCACGCATCCAATCTTAGAATACTAAAAATAGCAAACAAGGCCCTAAAAAGTAATATAAATACCAAACAAGGCTCCAAAACCTTGAGGAATGAATCACAGATCAATATTGAATTCAAGTCAACAACAGTACAACACCAATTTCAGTTTTGAAACAATGCAACAAAGTTAAAACAATCAAACTGCAACAAATTTGAGTAGAAGAAGAAGAGAGGGGGCTTTGCGAAATCCAAGTGCGGAATCGAACACCAATATACCAATGGAAGAATAGGATTTATGAGGGGAATAGGGGAGAAAATTTTGAAAAAGTTTAGGGTTTTCGATTTGGGGAAAAGTTTAAAATTGGATTATAAACGGTGAAAGGGGAAGAAGATGAGATAAGGTTGAGAAAAAGAAGAAGACAAGGGATGCTGTGGCCGCCGGTGTCGGTTAAGACTTAGTCTCAGAGAGAGAGATGAACTGAGAAGCAAAGAAGAAAATGAAGAAAGGAAAAAATATAAGGGTTTTTTAAAAGAATTTCTTTTTTTTTTAAATTCAATTTTAAAGAATTTCTAATATATATAATTTCTGATATATAAATGAAATATATAACCAATGTATTTTACAAAAAAAAATATAACAAACGTAATATATAATATATATATATTAAAAAAATAATTTATCGGTCAGTTTCGGTTCACTAATTAGTGAACCGCCATCGACCCGAGAAACCGAAAAAACCGCCCCTTAAAACCGTTTACATCGACCACACGCCTGTACCATTTTCAGGTCGGTGCGGTCGGTTTTTTAGCAGCCATAATAAATACAGATCTTTAATATAAACATGATGTAAAGAACTATTACTTGAAATTATTTATGTAAATCTACAAATAAATTAGCAATATATTTTTTTTCTTTTATCTACCATGAACAAGGGACAACTATGGCATCATCAAGTAATTCTTATAGAAGCAATGCTCCACAGTTGAGCAATGTACAATATCAGAATGTTCCACAACCTAATTTTTTCATGGAATTAATAGGGATGACAACGGTGCAGATAACCGTAAAAATTTCACTATCCAAAACCGAAACCGTTTAACTATCCATTATCCAAATCCGCATAAAAACCGCTTAAAATTCTAAAGCTGATATCCAAATCCACACCGGATAAAACCGTTTTAGGATATCCAAATCCGCACCACTTAATCATTTATTTAACAGATATCCGTTTAAAAACCGAATCGAAATCCAAAACCGCCAATAATTTAATTTTATGTTTTAAACGGATTTTTATACGGTTTTTAGGCGGATATCCACTATCCAAAACCATTAATAGATTCTAAACTGTTTTTATGCGGATATTCGCTATCCAAGACCTTAAAACCGAAACCGCTTCAAAACCGCAACAGATGGTGTTTTTACTATCCAAAACCGCTCCAAAACCATTTAGTAAACGATTTCGGATTTTAAATGGATCGGATATCCGTAAAAAAACCGCACCGCTGCCATTCCTACATACATATAGGAGCAGTGTTTTCAAACTCTGACCGGTTCAAGTGGGACCCGGTAGCCTATCCGGTCCGGAAGAGGGGGTTTGGCCTGGTTAAAACTCGGTCAACACCCGGATTGACCGACGATTGATCCGATTTGGACCGATTGAACCGGTTTGGTGTTGGAAAAAATATTTGAAAATATTTGTTGGTGGTGAGTTTTGAACCCATCACCTCTATTTTGAAAAAGTATAAACATTTGCCACTGTACCAAACTAATTTTTGTGTTATATTTTTACTATATTTAGTATTTATCTTATAGATAACTAATATTTCTAACAAAAAAATACATATAAAATGGCCTGCCCTGTTGAACCGACTGACTCGGTCGGATCGAGACCCGGACCCCTCACCGATTCACCGTCCGGCCCGGTTTTAAAAACATTGTATAGGAGTCAAAGATCCAAGAAAATTTTTATATACAACTAGGTAAGAGCCGTGCGTTTCACTGCGCGAACATGTTATTGTACTTAATATGCAATAATCCCCAATCAGTTTTCAACATATTATTGGTGACTTTTGGGTTTGCTAAATGAGAACGATGACCAATTGCTTTAGATCATGTGTTTTAAAAGATTTGGATTTAAGTAAGAATCTGACAAAAAAAACCGGTGTAAAGAATTAGTCTCATTAATCTAAAAACAAATTGATATGAGGTATTTCGGTCATTCCATGCTTGGTTTTTTTGTTATCTGAGTTGAATACCGAGGATATTTTGGGAAGTTTGCAAAAAAAATACCCTTCATGGGTCCAATTTCCACCATAAGCACAAATTATGTAATAATAAGTAGACTGTCTATACCCGTTAACCGAAACAACTAATTCTATGAAAGTATTTTTTTATACCATGAACTTTAAATTTAGTTTTTTGAGTCCTTCATAAAAATTGTAGATCATGGAACAACCTTTCAAGAGATACTTGAATCACCTCAATCAGACATCTGGAGCAAAAGTTATATAATATTAAGTGGATCGTCTATTCCTGTTAACCGAAACAACAAATTTTTCGGAAGCATTTTTGATACTTGAAACATTAAATTTAGTTTACGAGTCCTTCATGAAAGTTGTAGATCATGGAACAATCTTTTAATAGACACTTAAATCACCTTGATCGGATAACCGGAGAGAAAATTATATGATGTCAAATAAACCGTTTAGCTAAACCACTTATAAATATGTTATATTATATTATAATTTAAATTGTTAGAAAGACAAAAATGCCCTTAGAAGTTTGTGAGAATAACGGAAAAACTAATATTGAAATGATGAAAAAACCAAACTAAATAATAATCAAATTAATAAGGTTAAATCTTTTGATGGATTTTTTAGTATTTTCACTTCCTATAATTATTGTTTTTTATTTTTATTATTATAATATACATCAAGAATAACAGGGAAAAGTTCTTATAACAACCTCATTGAACTTGCGGCGTAGAAGTCTTCGCATGGAATACTAAGTAATAACCTTGTTGATTGTGAAATAGGAGCTTCAGCTTTGGCAGCTTGGATACTTGAAGAATCATCTTTTCAAGCTTTACTTATGTGGTTATATCTCATTTGTTGTGATCCCATTTGTGTGGCTTGCTTTCTATATTATCCAGGGATAATTCAAAGTTCAAACTTCAAAGCCCACATTACTAAGCGAAAAGAACATGGCAGTGAATCTGTATTTACAATTATACCCCCAAAGAGCACACCTGTCGAGCAGTAATAGCGAGTACAGAAAGTCTTACAAAACACAGCGAGTGGATAACCTTTTAAAAGTGTATCTTAAGGTCCCCATGGCATTGTAAAGAGCGCCAAAACTTACCGTTTAAAATTTAAACAGCCAAACTCATAAAAACGAAACGAACAACATTTTCCAACGCTGAAGAAAATCTCTTTAAGACTTGTTCAACAGCTTTCATTGAAAACAAAAATGGATCCTTGTTTATTTATCTGGATTTCCAATTAGATTTCCTTTATAGTGTTCTTTTCTTAATTACTTACTATTAAGAGATGGATTTTCATGGCATGAAGAGAAAGCAACTGCAGGCGTTGTGTAAAAAGCATGGCGTCCCGGCCAATTTAACCAACCGTGCAATGGCGGATCGCTTGGCTTCCATGTTTAAGGTACCTTCTCTTAAATTTAATCATATTTTAATGTAAATTTTCTGTTTAATTTTTGCTACTCCGTTTTTGTTTGGCGGTGAGAATCGAATTGGTGAACTAAGATCGAATCCGTTTTCTGCTTCTTTTGTTTGTTGATTTTCTGTACTTTTCGTGTTTTTAAATTAAGAATGGAGCGATCTTTTCTGTAGATTTGGGACTAAATTTATTTAAACTAGAATTATGACAAAATAGAAGTACTAAATTCTAATTCTGGACATGGAATTTTGATTTCTCTACTTTATTGAGTTTAAGCATTAGAAATTCAAACTCCATTTCGGTTGTATTTTAATACCTTTTTTTTGGGTGCCTTTTGCGGACAATCAAAAGAATTAATTGATACTATTATTATTATATTTTTTCAATATTTTAAACTAAATCTGATTTGTTTCATAATTATAAAAAAGCAAGTAGAAATAACTACTCGATGGTAAATTTATTCTATACACTTACTGTATAACTTTGTTCTGTTTTCATGTTTCAAGGAGGAAAATGAAGAACCTGCTTCATCAGAAGAGTTAATCTCGAATCCTGAAAAATTAGATAGTGAAATTGGAGCTAAGGTTACTAAAAAGCAGGCAAAGAAAGTAAGGTTTAGTCCTGATAATCAAACATTTGTGTATGAGGTTTCTGCCTATGGGCGGCCTTCAAGAAGGTCTAGGAGGTTGTCCAAGAATCCTGCCTTGGTTACTGAAAGAGGCACAAAAAGTGAAAATATTGGGAAAGCTGCGGACTCCCAAGTGAGAGTCAGAAGGTCTAGAGTGCAAAATGCAGTTGAAGATATGGTATTCTCGCCTCCTGTTGGAAGGAAGAGAGGGAGAGGAGGGATGAAGGGTGAAGATGGTGAGGTGAATAGTACTGGGAAAAATGCTTTCAGTCAGAATGCTTTGCCTGAAAAGGTGAGTGCTGATGACAGTTTACCTGCACCGGAAGTTGCTAAAACAGAAAAACCTTTGAGGCGGTCAAAACGTAATGCAAAAGGAGATTGTGCCAAAAGTGCTACGGTACTTATTCAGAGTGAAACAGCGGTAACCAAGCTCCAGGAGCAATCTGAAGGAGATGCTGCACTTGAGAAACCTCCAGAAGGTTTAAGGAGATATCCTTCAAGACGAAAATCTGTTGTGAGTGGTAAGGGGGGAAATGAGGAGGAACTCGGAAAAAGGAGATATTCTTTGAGGCCAAAATCTGTTGTTCCTCAGAGTGGTAAGGGGGAAAATGAGGAAAAACTCGGAAAAATGAAGACCAGAAAACGAGCTAGGATGGCCGAGTTGGATGCAATTGTGGAACAAAGTGATGAGGTTGAGAGGGCCGAGGGCAAACTTACTTCACAAGACAATGCCCCCTTGAGGAGGAGCAGACGCAGGGCTGTACTTCTAAACACTACTACCAGTGCTACAGATAGAGAGTTGGCAAACAAAGGAGACATGGGTAAAATGCAGCAGTTAAGTGCAACATTTCTGGGAAAGGATGAAACTGCAGAGTTGCCAAGAAAGTCCATTCGAAATGCTTCTAGGTATAATTCATCAGAAACATCTAAGGAAGGGTCGGACAGAGGTTCTGGAGCAAATCAGTGTGGATTTGGAGAGGATTCTCTTCTAATTCTTGAAATGGAAGAAAACAAGGATTCTGCTGGCAATATAGAAGAGACTCTGATTGCAACATCTGTGAATGTGGTAGGCGTTTCTACAGACTGTGAAATCCACCAGTCTGCTGACAAACCTATGGAGTTCTGTGAGAACGAAAGCAATATACTTGGAAATGAGAGAGAGACATTAGTCCATGGTAGCAATGTTAGGAGTGAAGAGAATTGTATGTCACTTCAGTCTGCCGATATAAAATGTGTTTTGGATGATTCTAATCGCTCAGAGAAAAAATTCATAGACTTTGAAAGTAATGCTAATCATGTGGATTCTTCTGAGATCACCTTTCCAACAGAAAGCCAAGGTGGGTCAAATTTCCATTTTTCTTTTTTTCGTTTTGGCAAAATTTAATCCTATCTCAATGAAATTTATTTAATTATTATATGAGAATTCATTTATTTGATTATTTCTCATTTCCTTAGCTGTTGAAGATACAATAGCTAGTGCTGAAATAGCTATCAAGATTGGAGATGGAATGTCTGATCAAGAAATGAAGGAAGATACACATTCTGCTCCTGAATCATTGGTTGTTTACGAGGAGGATGGAAACCCTGTGGGAAGTGATGAAGGCGACACTGAAATGAATGCTCATCATCTCTTATGTTGGTCTGTAGATGGGAAAGGTTCTGTTAATGACCCTGTTTTGTTTGAAACTAGACCAGCAGAGTTTGAAAGCAAAGTTACCAATTTGGACTCATCTGATACTTCTCTAGCTAATGCTCTTTCATTAACAGCAGATCAAGTTGATCTTACAGGTGAGTAGTGAGCGAATTCTGTTTTGATTTGATAAGAAAATTATATTATGCGAACTTTGTCAACTGTTCACTCTGTGCAGGTGCAACCACCAGTGTGCTGAACCCAGAGAAACAATTGGAGACAGAGCCACCAGAGGGTGAAAGCAGTATCTTTGCAAGTGATACTGTGAATATTGATGCTAGCAGAATTTTTAAAAGTAAAATCTCAGAGGAATCAAATAACACCAATGTCACTACTTTTGAATCTCTTGGGGTAGCAACTTTTGAGGATCACCTGAATGAATTTGTTGACAATAGTGTCTTGAAGAAAGCTGAGCAGATGATTCCTATTGATTCCTTGAGTGGAGAAGGAATTCAAAACATGGAAAGTTCTTCAAAGCTCACTGAAAATCAAGAAAGTAGTGCTGAATTCCATTTTGCTATGGCTGAAGCCGGTGGTCAAAGGATCACAGAAGTCCAGCAGAGCACATATGCCAACACTGTTGCCCCAGAATACCAAGGTTTTTCAAAATGCTTTCCTTCGTTTGCGATCAACTTTTTGGAAGATATACATGCACAGACCACTTTTCTGATTGTTCTTTCTGCATTGCAGGTATTGAAAAAACATGCAGGTTTGAAGCTGCTGCTAATTCTAACTTGGTTGAACCTGGAATGATTGATTTTGAAAGCAATGGTAGCAAAGTGATTAGTCCTGAGATAACTTCTCCAGCTGATGATTTCTCTCCAGCTAGCCGACCAGACCTTGCAAGTGAGTGACTATGTACTTTGATTAAACAAATGAAGTATGCACTTTTCAATTTCTTAGTTGCTCATTAGTGCTTGATAATTTGCAGGAAAAATTCCAAGTTATACAGACGTGGTCAAAGTATTGGAGACAAAAGATCCTTTAACAGCTGAAACCATTGACTCTATAAATGTTAGCATGGATGCTGATGAAAGTAGGAGTACTTTACTGAAAGATCAGATAGAATTGCAATTAGAAGATGCCAATCTGTCTGCTGCTGAACCGATTGCGGAGGCACTTTTTAGTGATCTGCTAAATGAACTAGGTGAAAGTATTGGTTCCAAAAGAGGGTCAGAAATTCCCTTTGTGAAAACTGAAAAACTGACTGCTACCGAGTTATCTGATGGGGAAGAAATTTCTCTCAATGAAAGATCAACCGAGGCTATGGAAATGAAAGAGAATAAAGCTGAAATTGATATTGTTTCTGACATAACTGGTACACCAAATATTACAGAAAACATACGGAGTTTAAATAGTGAGATCACTGCCTGCAGAAGTGCATCTGGACTTGCATCACAAAGCCAAGGTATTGTAAGATTTTGTTATCTTACGTGGTTATAAGCATTTTAGAACATTTAATTATGTGATAAAACTGTCTAATTGTTTTTTCTTCATTCATTTTGAAGATAAACCATGCAATGCTGGAATTACTGTGAGCCTTGTTAGAAGTGAGATGTCCAACCAAGATGAGGAAACCACTTTGGTGGAGGATGAGGAGACATTGGAACAGGATGATACCATTGAGGGTGAAACAAAGTATGAGCCTTGTATGTCTTTGAATAAAAGAGATGCTCTTGATAAAGATTTGGCTGAATCTAAAATGGTTGAAGTTGAAAGCAATGCTAACAAAGTAATTTGTTATGAGATGACCTCTCTGGCTGGTGATTTCTCTTCAACTAGTCAAGCAAATCTTGCAGGTTTGTTTATTATGATGTCATAATGATGCATACCTTGTTCACTTTCTTAATTCTCATTGGGCTTGATAATGTGCAGTTGAAAATTTAAATGAGTTAAATTTGGAGAAAGAATTAGAGCCAGAAGAATCACCAAAAGTTGGAAACATGACTTACAAATGTGATAAGATTGAAGTTGAAGATACCAAAATTCCTGCTCAGGAGGATCAGACTTCAATGTACTTAGAAGATGCCAGCATGACTGCTGATGAACCAGTTCCGGAGGTAGTTATCTGGGATCACTCAAATGAACTCAGTGAAAACTGTACTTCTAAGGAGTTTGAAGTTTCCTTCATCAAAGCAGAAGAAACAGGTGTCGATTATTCTTCTGGAAAAGAAATGGTGCAAACTAGAAGCTCAGTTAAGATTAATGAAAAGATTGAAGCCACTGCTAAAGTCAATAATGATACTGCTGAAACTGGAGAAAAAATATTCACGGAAATGCAATGGAGTTTGAGCAGTCATGATTCATTTTTGATAAGTCCAATTGGACCTAAAGTAGGCAGCCAAGATATGCAAGGTAACTTTGCCTTTCACTTTATGTTTATTATCTTTTTCAGAGTAGTGAGTGCAGATAAGATTGTTTATTTTGTAGTTCAGTAGATTTCTTTGATTGAATCTTCCTCCTAACGGATTTCCGGTTCAATGTATACAGTTGAAAATGCTGTGAGCTCTGCAGGATGTGGAATGTCAGGTCAAGAAAAGAATGAAGAAAATGTGGAAATAGTTGAAATTGAAAATGAGCAAACAATAAATAGTGAAAGAGAATTATTCATTGGTGGGAAAATGATTTTTGACGAGGGTTGTGAGGAAAACTTTTTGGTAGATACTATTGCTTGTCCACTTTTAGACAGCACAGAGAGTCCATGTTCAAAAGGTAAACAAAATGCAATCACAGAGGGAAGCTGCAACAAAATTCATCTTGAGACAGAGGCGAAGCATATTTTTGAAGTTTTTGAAGGAGAGGGAACTAATCATGTGTCATCAGAAGAAAAGGATAATGATTCATTCTCAATGAGGATTCATGATCATGTGCTTGTGGATGCAGAGAAAAATTGTTGTGGTGAAACAGTTAATCAGTCTTTAAATAACAACATTGCTGCAACCATGAATAGCAATGGAATTAGTACTATCAGAGAAACAGATGTTGGACAGGATGATAATATTGTGGGAGAAACAGCATTATCTGGCCTCAAAGTTGAGCTTGGTGGCCAAGGTGATTGCAAGATGGATGCAGAGTTGCATGACACCAATACAAGTATGTTAGACACAATCCTTCAAGAAACTGAAGTTGAGCTTGGTGGCCAAGGTGATTGCAAAATGGATGCAGAGTTGCATGACACCAACACAAGTATGTTAGACACAATCCTTCAAGAAACTGATGCTAGCAGCGTGGTAAGAACTGAATTTCCAGAAGGGATACCAAATGCATCTGTCAGAATTACAATGGCATTTGAAAAGGCAAACTGTGATGATCAAGGTGAAGGGGTCGCTCCCCAACATGATTTTAGCTCTTCCATTGGATTAGATGGTTTTACATCAACTGTTGGTATGATTATAGATGATAGTCCAAAAGTTGGCTCAATGGAAAGCACTTTGAATGGTAACAATCCTCAATTTCTTCCTCAAGTTACCGATGACATTGATGATGTGGGGAAAACTGAGATCTCTATTGATCGCAAAGGTATAGTAAATTGGTTGACCATTAACTTTTCTGACTTAGCTTCATATAATCAAAGGTTGCGGTTCTTTTTCTTTTTATCTTTAGAGAGGTGGCTCTATTTACACTAATTTGTTCTTTCATGACAATGACATAGTTGCAGGGGAGGATAGAGATGAGAACCAAATAAATACCAGGGTTCCAAATGATGTACTGAATGGTTCTTCAGTAGAAGAGAGCAGGGGAGATCTTATAGAAATTGCTCAAGCAAAGTCTGATGGCTGTGAAGCTTCAGTAAAAACAGCAACATTCGTTGATTGCACTGACAGTTTGGTTGTGAGTCAGCCTCTATGTTTGGATGAAAGCAAGAGTTGTGATAGAGAGAATGAGGAACCACATGGTTTGCATAAATTGCATTTGCCTAGTGACATAGCTAGCGAGTCCAGGGATGTTGGAAGCTGCGGCAAGCTGGACATAGTTTCTTCAGTGATACCTGAGATAGATGTCAGTTGCCTTTCCATTTCCTCAATTTGTGCTACTTCTTATGGTAAGCCCTCTCACCTTCATTTCAAGTTGACAATTTTAGAAGGGATCACTCTTTTAGAAGAATAGTACAGAAAATTTGCTCTCTGATGGTGTTGTAATGGAACAGAACATAAAGGCTTGGAGAATCCTGATGAATCACACATCTTAACCAACACAGAGATGAGCTTTTTTGGGGTCATTGAAAATGCAAATGCTGGTGACAGTAATTATTCTGCTTTAGACAAGACCATCACAGAATGCAATCCAAGTGACCTTAAGGAGGGGAACTATGCTGCATGCTCAGATGCTGAGGATACAAAAATGTCAGCCAAAAAAGATGGTCCTCAAGTTAATGAAGAAACAAGTGAGATAAGAAAAGATGTCTCGGGGCTAAATACAGAAATGGCGGATTCAGAAGTTGCTGCAGGTAGACAGAACATCTTTTCTCATTCAATCATATGATAGTTTCATTCTTGAATTCTTTCCATGAGGCTAATACAAAACAAGAATACATTTTCGCCTTTGATTGTTTTGCAGATGTTGAATATAAAGAAGCCTTCAGGAAAGAAATAGATTTGCTACTTTCACAAAAGAAAAGTGCGACTGCAAAAAAGGAAGGGAGCAGAAGTGTGTTTCTCAAGCAATTGTCTTCTTCCATGGCGAAGAGTAAGAACAAGTCTAACTTGATTCAAAGAACACCAAAGCGACTGGTTATAAATGACATGAAGGAGAATGAACCTACAGCCAAGAGGGAGCAGATGGGCAACCGGACAACGCCTAAAACATCGGCAAGGAGGCGACCTCTTGAGCATGTTCCCTGGAAGTTTTAGATCCAAGTGTTAATGTTTTCCTTGTGTTGTTCTTTTGTGGTAGCATTTCCATTAGAAATAGTTTCTACAACATTTGAGCATATCTCATGCAGTATGTGTTTTTGTTTAGTTGTGAAAATCAGTTCAGATTAGACTTTGGTTGTCTCTTTTGATTATTTGGAAGTATAGATTTGTAACTTCCTATGATTATTCCCTTCCATTTTAAATGGTCTGCTGTTTTATAAAAGTGCTGATTGCTATGCTAAGCTAAGCTTGCATTTTGTGTAGTTTGCTAAAGAGATACTAATATTAAAAGCAGATAAAATTTCAATGCAAGATTTGAACAAACAATTCATGGCATTCACGTGAAATCACTTATTGAGAAGGGAATATACATTTTTGGACAAAGACTAAAACTTTTTTTTTTTCTCTTCTCTGGAGATTACAAGGACTTTTATGATTATCAATCCCTTCTAACCCACAAAATCCACATGTATCGAAAAGAATCAATGAAAAACTCAACAGAACAAATATTTGGATCCCATTTCTATGTATCTACAAACACCACGCAACATGTTTTCCCTTCTGCCTTACCCTTCCAACATGATGATCATAAGTGAGGGCAACCATGCTGCTTCCAGGGATGTCTTCTTTTTCGACCAAAAACTTAGCCAATTTATGCAGTATTTAGACAGCCTTTCTTCATGAAAACAAAACATCTAATTCTTCCCCTTATCTTATCTTCCTTTTTTTTTCTTTTTCTTTTTTTCAGTATTTTAGTCACAGTTCAACCCGCACACTTCTAATACGATACCTCCTCTTGAGATAAATGGGTTGACTCGTGCCCATAATAGAGAGAAAATTGAAGCTAAAAGTATAGACCAAACAACAATGATGGTGGGGAGCCGGTCCTGTTTCCCCATTAACCCCTTGAGGAACGGGTAAAGATGAACTATGACCCAGAATGCAAAGAACAGTCTACCGAACAGAGGCCCCCATGAGTCGTATCCATTAGAGATGGCATCCGAAATCCCAACTATGACTCCAATTACGTTGATGAACAACAATACCATGGGAGGGATTAACAAAGATGTCCACTTAAATGTGTACAGCTCCGAAAATTCTCCGTCATCTCCTCCTTTTGAGGTAACAGTGAAGTTTGTGTTAACACCAGCTAAAACCTTAAGCAGACCCTGAAAGAGAGCAAACAGGTGCGATGAAACACCACCAATCACCCAAAACTGCTCATTTCTCCACCAGTCATGTATTCCAACACCTCCCCATTGCATTTCAAGGATACTAGTCACAGCAATGACTATGAAGAGTGACATGAAAAGGATACTGGCATAGTTGCTAATCTGCGAAAGGAAAAATCAGCATTAGCTGAAATTCTAACAAAGCCAGAATAAGTGCAGCATCCCGCTTTTGAAGTTCCCATGGTATATCTAGAACTAATTGCAAGAATATTATAGCAAAATCCCAGGACAAGCATTGGTTAAGATGATCGCAAAGTACAAGAATCGCTAGTAGCATAGTATGTTCCAAACTAACTGAATCATATCACTAGGAAGGTTTTATACCACAAAGTCTTTAGCTGAAGAGATTCATGACTATAACAACTAGAGCAACTAAACTATGTTTTAATGATGTTCAGTTGGTCAAATTTTGAAATACTAAAGATGAATTTTGGCTTCGAAACCTGTTTGTAGAATTCAAAATGAAAAAAACAAACTTCATAATATTACTACCTCAGGGACAATTAAAAGAGAAAGAAAATGAACATTTATAGAAGGATAAAGCACTCAATATTACCTCAGGAACAATAAACTTTCCGGTAAGGAGACAGATAGCTGGCAGCGTACAATATACGAGCAGTGGAATTGATGTCAAAGGGTACACAACAGAGGCTATGTAAGAAAAGCGCTCCAAGGATTTTAACCCACAGCCATACCCATACCATAATGGGCAATGCCTGCTCAAGAAAATTTCAACAGATCCAAGAGCCCACCGAAGAACTTGGTGCAGACGATCTGAAAGATTAATAGGAGCCGAACCCTTAAATGCAGGCCTTTTGGGAATGCAGTACACTGATCGCCAGCCATGACAGTGCATCTTGAAGCCTGTTAAGATATCCTCCGTAACAGAGCCATATATCCACCCAACCTGGATGAAGATTGGAAATTGATCAATATCACTAACACAAGCAATATTTCAAAGAAAAAGAAAATATTCAAAAGACAAATCATTCAGTTCAAAACAATTTCTACATACTTCTTTGCCCCAGTCTGACTTATCTTCATAACCACAGCTGATAACATGAATGGCTTCTTTTAAGAGTGATGCGGTAGTTGCCCCTTTTGGAACTCCTCCATCCTCCATAAGTGTTGAAGCAATGAAAACTGGTGATTGACCGAATTTCTTCTCAAATTTGATTTGTGGCATAAGGGATGACTTTTCATTGTCTATACCTGCAATTTGTAATGATGGCACTATATAAGGGCTAACATAATCTACTTTAAGCAAAGAATGCACATATATGAAACAAAAAAAGAATTGATTTCAAGCTGATATCAAAGACCAATCTAGAGACAAAAGCTTGTAAAGGAAATAACTCTGATATACTTGATTGTTATACCAAGTTTTTAGAAGTCAATTTGAAAACATTTTTTACCTTCAATTCCTTCCTCAATATTTTCTAGAGCGTGTATTTGCTTAGAAACCTCCTTGTTATTTTTCTTCTTATCATTGGACTTGGCCTTCCTATTCTTCTTTTTAGATCGGCAACAGCAGCAGCAACACAATTTTGGCAAACAATTACATGTCTTCCTTGGAGGCTTCTTCTTGACAGGAGCATCATACCCATAGAGTGCCTGCCTCCTGAAGACACATCCAGTTCCCACATAAATAGGTCCTTGAATCCCATCAAGTCCTTTCATGTTGATCTGTTTTAAAAAAATATAAAAATATTAACTTTATCTTTAGGAATCTAACATTTTCTTGCAACATTAAAGTTTACCAAAATCCATACTTACATCAAAAAATACAACATTGCGATTTGAGTATCTATCATGACGATCAATGCCATCAAATCTCTGAGGGAATTGGACATAGCATATTTTCTTTCCAGAAATTGGGTCCATCATGAAGCACATGGCTTCACGAAGAGCCTTGCTGTTGTTTATATAGTGATCACAATCAACATTCAGCATGTATGGAGCATTCGAAATAATAGCAGAAACGCGCACCTTCATTAATCAATTAACAAATAGATAAATCAGACAACAGAAAGAGATAAGAGGACGTTCCAAGCTGAGAGGCTGCACATTGTGTGTGCATGCATGAGAGAGAGAGACATACCAAAGCATTCATGGCCCCAGCCTTTTTGTGGTGATCAAATCCTGGTCTCTTTTCACGAGAAACATAAATTAGACGAGGTAATTCATTCCCTTCGATATCACGAACACCATCATGACCAAGAAAAACCTATAGCAAAGAACCCCACTTTTATCATGCTAGCTAATATTGAAAATAGCAGGGAGGCAGATAGCATCTGAACCAGATCTCTAACAACTTAAACAATAAAACAACTCACCTGGATCATTCCGGGATGATCCCTGACATTGTTTCCTGGCCATGGAGTCCCATCCTGCATTGTCCAACCCTCCTCTGGAACCTTTTGTGCCATGGCAACCAAGCCATTTATTCGAACTTTGAACTCTTCGTAGTCCCTCTGTATCAACAAATTAGCAACACCAGATATAAAACATCATTTCTTGAAACTGGACAAGGATAATACTTTTTTGTTTTCAAGAAGTAATATGCGTAATGACAATGAAATAGTAATTTTAATTTATGAATTAATGTATTGCTTATACAAATGCAAATGGACAAACTCTGCCCACTATATTGGTCTTATTTCCATCATGTAATATGTAGGGTAGGCTAGTCAAACAGAAGAGCCTTGATGACACCAGCAAACATGATAAAGTTACGAGAAAAGTCACAAACCTTCATGGCACGGCGTTCCCTAACAAATGTTGGATCTACTTTGTCTCTCAAATAGTCAACTTTCTGAGCAAAATACCATTCTGGAGCCCGGGGTTCAATATTGAACTTCTTACAAAATGGTACCCACTTTCTTGCAAATTCAGATGTCTCAGAAAGAGCCTCAAAAGTGAGCATTGCAGCACCATCATCAGAGACATAGCAGGCTACTTTATCGACTGGATAATCTACAGAAAGGATAGACAGAACTGTATTTGCAGTGATAAGTGGCGGCTCTTTCATGGGGTCAACTGTACTGACAAATATGTCTACAGAAGCTAGCTCAGATGGCTTTCCTTCTTTCTCATACCTGAAAAAAATAGTAATAATAACAAACAAAAATTAATAGCATAGAGAAAAATACTACTAACTAATAATGTGAGGAAAATGATAATAACAAAGTTTGAATTCTGTCTCTTAATAGCACACAACTTTCAGAGGGAGGGAAAGAGTAATTGAGATGCACAGAGAGCAAGAGTGGATAATGGAAGGGAAGAAAAGAGAATGCAATCACCTCAATGATAATCGATCAAGGTATGTTTCTCGTTCAATTGGGCACCATTTTGGGAACTGATCAAGTATCCATGATACAGCAAACCATATTTCACAGATGACTGAAATAAGCCACAGCACATAAGCATCATTCACGGGATGCAGTATTCTATAGTGAAAAAATAACCCCAAGATTGCAAGCCGGAGTACAATAATTATTCTGTATGGATTGATCTTGCTAGAAGAGATAGGTAGTTTCCTTGAAAGTGGCTGCCTGCCTTCATCCATCCTAATTAAACACACGAGTTTTACATTTTTAGTTGAAACTGTCATGAATGCGGAAAAGCGGGTCTAAATGAACTCAAGTACATCTCCAAAATTAGCCTACAGTATGTTGGCAATTGAGATTGATATTAATTACAACCATTTTAGATGCACAGACCTTAGATATAGTTCAAATCACTGTCAACAAAGAAAAGTGCAAAAAGGTAACATATATGTAAAATAGATACAGACTATAGCAATAATGCAATCATATAAAAGATTGATATTTCTATGAGAACAAAATGTGGAGAAAATGGTTCCAAATGCAGAAGAACTATTTGACAAATTTTCTACTGTTTAAATTGAGAAAAAAAAATGAAGACAAATTAGAAGAAGCAAAATGATCCTAGCATATAAACAACTGCAGCAACAAGCTTCTACAACTTAAACATACTGAGACCTAGCAATAAAAAATTCGGAGTGTTAAAAGGCACCTACATTGGCAAATCAGTATCCTCAAACTCATCTCCATTATTTCCTTCATGCTTAACCACCTGGAGTTTCTCATTTTGCTTTCTCTTCCATTCCTCCATTCTTTCCTTCCATGCAACAGTTCCATACCCATACACTGCCAAATCTTTCTTAGGATCCATTGGTCTGGGTGGCACTGGGATATCAACAACAGAAACCATATTAAGTACAATTTAAATAGACCGGGTGGACATTGTAAATCAGAGAGAAATTACAACATATAATCTGAAGTTAACAAAAAAGTTCAGACACATTTCATTTAATCACTTGATATAAGATTACAAGTCCTTATATCTTTCTAACAACCATATGATGTAACTTACAAGTCATGGAAGGATCAGGAACTGGCATCGGATGGACACGTTTTCCACGACTCATGAAAGGAGGAATGATGAGTGCATGCTTGTCAGCGGAAATCCCAGCATCCTTCATTAGCAATGATCAATTAGATAAGTCCACCACCAATTAAAATATCATACATAAGGACAAAAAAATTTGACTGCATAACCAATTACCTCTTGGCCATAAGTTAGGAGAGGAATCTCTGTAGCAACAGAAGCAGCATCCAACTCTGCAGGGGTGCTTATCCCCGAAATATGAGGTTGGGAACCACGATTGATATTTAGTCGAGCCGAGAGCATGGCTGCAGCAATATGGTGAGGATCTCTCCGATCATGGTTCACAATATCAAACTCATTCTCCAAATCATCATCACCATCCTCATCCTCATCCCCTTCCACACGGGGGCAACCTGGAATAGGTCACATTGTTAGCAAAAACTATCGCATAGGTGCTCTCTAAAAGGGTAGTAAAAGATCAACTTAACGAGACTGACCTTTAATGCGCTTGTATCTGGTTTTACATTGAGGGCATGCTTGATTGCCCTCTCTTCTTTCATATTCATAGCAAGGTCTGCATACTGGGAATGCACACTCATTGCAGGCAACGAAGGGTTCCCCATCAACAGAAATCTCTATCTCATCCCCACAGATCTGGCAAATTTGCCCACTTAATTCTTTTACAGATGTCACCTGCAAGTCATAGTTACATAATTGACAATGTCAATCGCCATCAGATTATAAAAATTGCGAATTTAAAACACCACACAATATGCTTCAAACTGCTCTCTCAATGACTATTCCCAAAATAGTAAGCATTCTTAAAAGCTCAACTTGCAAGAGTTTTGCAAAATCAGGGTTACTAATTCCCTGTATTGGATGCAACTGCCAGCTCTGAGATCTACAAACTATAAACTAGATTTACAGAGTTGGGATAAGAAGGAAGGGTTAATGGAAATTGGTTCAGTTGAATCTAAGCTGTATAAAAATAAAACTACCACAAGAGATGAACTTTTTCAGGAATGTGAGACTCCATCAAGCTGAAGAAAACATCCCATGGAAAAATTTTGCTACTCCAAAAACCAGAACTAAGTGAATAAACCTCACCAAATTGAAAATAAAGGAATGGGGGTCCAAAAAACAGCCTCAGACAATAAAAAGAAGCTCCCAAAACAACACATTAACTCCTCCAAAGTCCTTGACTAAGTGTCGGTGCAGCTCATAAGAGTGAGAGAAAAGCTAAAGAAAGAAAGAAAGAAGAAACTTTGGGAAGGCACTTACTCTTGCAACTTCATCCGCATTGATGAGAACAAACTCATTCCTATTATGAGAACCAGCAACGAGTCTTCCTTTGGTATCCATTTAGCTCCCAACCTCAAACAAAGAAGCAGAGCTCAAAGCTTGAAAAACCAAGAGAAACCCACTTCAATATAGCTCTTTCTCCTTCATTACTCAAAAACTCATGATGAAAGATCCAAGCTTTCCCTTCCCACCTCTCTCTCTCTCTCTATTTTTCTCTCTCAGGCACCCATTACAAGGAAGAACAACCCCCACATTATACAATGAGCAAAATACACAGCATAGGAGAGAGAGGTAAAGAGAAACAAATATAGAAATACAGCTAGAAATAAAATATTATGATGTCAATTATTATTATTAAAATATAATAAAGTATAATAAACAAATATCAATACTAGTATATTATTGCTAATAAACAAAGCAAAAAAGAAATGATTTTTTGTTTTTGTATGAAAGTGTCTGTTTATTGATTGATTCTTTTCTTGAGAGAGAGAGAGAGACCCAATTTTGCCAACAAATGGGCCTCCCTGTCAAAAAAAATTGCAAAACTTTGGGTGGCGTTGATCTGTGACACGAGTCTGATCAAATCAAATGCTTCTTATAAAGATAGAAAATAAAAGAGAGAGAATGTGGAAGAAAGAAAAGAAAAAGAATCTTAATGAAAATTCAACGCTTAACACACAAGGGACGAGATAGGGACACAGACAAAGAGCAGATCAAAAGGAGAAGAAAACCAAATCCAAATCGTACAGATCTACTCTCTCTTTAACATCACATTTTTCTCTTTTACATTTATGATTTCATTTTCTTTTTCTTTCTTTTTTACATGCAGAAAGAAGAAAATCTCTAAAAAAAAAGTTATGAACTGTTAGATTTACTACTACCCTTATCTGTTACAAATGTCTGTCTACCCATAATTTTATTTATAACTGTGAAAAGAAAAAAAAAAAAAAGTACTATAGCTAGCTGCTTGAAAAATATGGAAATGAAGGGTTTTAAGTGGGACCCAGATTTCTAAACTTTCTAAATGTTAGGATGGTGGAGGGTAGTGGGGCCGCCAATGGAACTGCCCCACCGTACCACGGTGGTGCCTGGCGGTGGTGAAGGGTATTTTTGTAAATTTGATTTTTGGGTTTTTTTTTGTTTGCTCACTAACTATGACAGACACTCACTTAATGAAAGATATATTTGAGACAAAACACAAAAGAGAAAGAGTTTAAGATTAAAAAATGGACAGAAAAAATGGAGTTTAGTTTTAGTTGAAGGAAAGTGTCACATTGAACAGGACAAATTTCTCGCGAGAAATTGGGGGGATGATGAGGGGAGAGTTTATAAATTTACCAAAATGGGCTTAGGGTTTTTACTACTAGAAAAGAATGAGAATTGAGAAACGTTTCCTAATCCTTCCATTCCAAAGAGCAATCTTTCATTTGGTTTAAAAAAGAAGGGGACGTTTCTTTTTGATTTTGTTATTTGTACTTTGAAACGGAAAGGGACAGTCTTGTATGAAAGTATGAGAGTGCTAAAACCTAACTTAAATTATTTGGCTAGTATACTTTTTATGAAACCAAAGTTAATAACTTTTTAGTCTTTGAACTCGTTAATAACATACCTAAACCCCTATTATATACCAAAAGTTACATAATTAGTAGCTTTCATTTATCTTTTGAGTGATTGAGGTACATTTTAAGCTTAGCAGGTAAGAAACAAGAATTGGACAAAGATTTACTTCATTTCAAAGAAATAAATTAGTAATTTTATTACTCATGATAATTTATTATTTCTTTCTCTTTTTTTGCTTTGATCAAGGATACTCTCTTGGTTTAGTGTGAAAGGTTAAAATCTTCCTAACAAATACACTTTTAAACAATCGAATTTATGTTCTCACTCTTATTAGGATGGAGGGGTTTACCATATCAACCAATTATTTATTGGTGAGATATATGATATTTCACCAATGAGGTTTGTTTCAAATTTTCAATATTGAAGTAGAGGAGTTCTTGCCATTTTAAGATCATTCTTCTTTTCTTTTCTTTTCTTTTTTTTTTCAAAAAAAAAAGGTTTAAGAGTAAAATAGGTTATCAAATCGAGTCAAGATAAGACACCAATACTTTTAGAATTTTATATCGATTAGATTTTCGCAATAGAATTTTCAGACGTACACATTGTGTTAATTAATATGTGGAGACTCAAATCCAAGTGTCTCTTATTACAAATTCTAGTTTTTATCACTTAACTAACCCCTCATCGCTAAGATCACTCTTTCATATCTTTCTATGGGTCTCGTCATATTATATGGTATTCATATATATAATATTTTCTTTTATATTGAAATTGAAAGATGATATGTAATACCATTTCATTATACATTACTACATGCAAACCCAATTAATTCAAAGTTGAGTAACATTAAACTCTATTATATGAATAACTTATCTTTTAGTATCTATTCTTTTAATTCACAAAATCTGAATTTAAAACTTAAATTCGATAAATAGTTAATTGTCTATCAATCCGATAGGGATTGATGGGTGGTAAGGTTACATATATAAATAGTTAATTGTCTATCAACATTTTTCATTTGTTAGAGAAGAAAACCCTAATTTTAACATCAATTAAGACAACCTTGTCTGGTCAAAGAAATAAAAAAAATGAAGACAGCCTATATGAAAGTGAAATCCATTTGATTCCTAACGAATCTATACAGATATATATAAAAATTTATAAAAATTTATAAATATGATAAGAAAATATTCCATCATACCATTTTTCCTTTTTTTTAAAAAAAAAAAAATAAATCGATAAACAGTACTATCAGTTATAAAGTCAATTTTCCTAACGTTTCTCTTTAAAGGCAATATACTATAGTTTTCACGTAAAATTTTTCATTCATAAATATTCCTAAATTATAAGAAGGAAAAGTATCAACATTCAACCAAAGGATAAAAGATATTTAATAAATTTTATATATATTTCTATATATATACCTAATGTACCTTTGTCCAGTTACAAGTTACAACTGCAATGTATAATGTATATATTCTTCATTAGAATAAGGCCAAAAGCATATTCCTTCTCTTGATTCTGTTAGTGTCGGCAGAGCTAGAGCTGCTCCCTTGTGAATATTTTCATCTTCATACAAAGGACAAAGGTAAGTCAAGCCCATCTTCTTTTCCTTTCTTTCTTTAATTAATTTTTTCTTTTAGTTATGTTTTAACTTTCTAGCTTTATTTATTTAATTATATAAAATTCCAATATCATAATATAATTCATTGTTCATGAAGATTGGAAGCTATTTTTAGGTAACAGTTTGATGGAACATGGAATAATAAGCTGCCAGTAACTAATAGTTATAGTATGTTTTTTTTTTTTTTTTTGAAGAAGAAGAAGTTATACATATGGTATGTTATTTGTTTATTGATAAATAATTAAAGTAGATCTACTAATAGCTTATCTAAAATGGGTCAAATCCATAGTTGAGCATTTTTTTTTTCTAGTATGTGTTAATTAAATATTAATTTTAATTCGTGTGTGTTAGTGTTTCTAATTAATTATTAATACAAAACCATCATTAATGGTGTAAATTTTGATTTGTTGGGCAAATTAATTTGTTAAAATGTGAATCACTGACAGATCATTTTGACTCAGTTATAACAGTTAAGAACATGTATGTTATTTTATATATTTCTAATCTTCTAGTAATATTATTTTGGTTAAGGTTAGGTATACACAAACTTCATTTTCTTCATTTGATTTTTGTCTTTCTCCACCCTGTCTTGCATTTCCTCTAACAATAAGAAAAACCAAAAAAGAAGATTTAGAATTATTTTGTGGATTAGTAATAATTAAATATATAGTGTATGGTTGATCGATTGTTTTCATATAATTATCAAAATCATAAATATTTATTAATCATCAGCTTGGAATTAGGAAAGATGTAAATGTATAATGTTGATATCCCAACAGATGAGAAGCAGAAAAAGAAAATCAAATCAAATGTTTCCATGACCATTTTTGCTCTTCTTAGCCAATACTATATATTAATTGTTTTTGATACTCTTGCAGCACCAAATCTCTCATCACACACACACTCTCTCCATAATAATTTCTTTTGTTGAGGAAAATAAAGAAATATATTTAAAATTTTGCAGTTAAATTTAATTTTAATAATTTGTTTTCTTCATTGAAAGTGATGGACCATCTGATGCTTAGCTAAGCCAAAGTCAATTGATTGATTTTGTAAAGTGGGAAAAATAGTATAAAAACATTCTTTTTTTTTCCTAGCTTTCTTATTCCATTAAATCCAAAATTCCCATTGGCCCAAATTAAAGGGAATTTTGGTGAACTGTTAATTTTAATTTTTTTTTGGCATATATCATCTTTATAAAGCAGAATAATTAATATATTTTCCAAGGGCTGTAGGCTGCATAGTAACTTATAAGAATCCAAAGGCAAATGGGGGAATTTAGCAACAAGATATTTGAAGACCATGTGTGTGTTTGGATGCATTCACATGTGCATAGTTTCTTGCTCTTTGTAGGGAGAAAAATAAAGTGACAGCTCTTAAGGGAAAATAATATTAGGCAAGTGGGCCAACTGTAGTGGATGCTTCTTCTGCAGGTAGTAGTCTCTTCATTAATACTTTACTATAGTATCATTTATATTTTCTACTATTAATTGAGATGGCAACTCTGTTCTTCAACCTCAATGGAAGTGTTGCAGAATATTGTTGATTAGTTTTTCAGTTGTTCATCTGATTCTGATATATCATGATTTTGTTGCAACCTCTTCTCGTAAAATCAAAGTTACTAAAACTCGAGTGACTTCAATCATGTTCTTCGTTCATGACAGTTTTTTTTTTTTCATTTCGTCCCTAACAAGGCAATCAGATTTAACAAGGGTAGAGTGCGACTTTCTTTTTTTAGAATAAAGTTTAGAAGTACGATAAGTTAATCTCATCTCTAAAGTCAGGCAAAGTCATCGACTCCTTTGAAAAATTATGAATCTAGATCTTTGAAAACTCGAAACATGGTGTCTTCCACCAGAAATCAAAGTATATATACCACTTTAATTATAACCCCTATCGACAAGTAGAGCAATGACTTTGATACCATAAGAGAAAATCTCAATCTACTAGTCGATGAAAGATAAAATGAGTAGGTTAAGGTTCAGACGCATTGTGTGTTAAAAATTTTAATCTCGTCAATCATAATCTTTTGTTGGAAATAGATCAGCTAGTATTCGAAAAAATCGATTGACATACATCCATAAATCTTAATATGAATTGACGGCTTATTATAATCTGATCACAAGAAACGAAAAGAGAAAAGAATCAAAATAACAACAACATGGCATAATTGCTAGCTCAAGCAATCAGACATGAAAAGATACGAGGAACACCAGTTTGCTCAGATGGTTGGTAGATAAAAGATTATAAAAAGTGACAATTATCCTTTGTGATTATGTAATTTTTCTTTGTTTGCCATATGGGTCATTTTGATTTCAGTTTTGCCGGCTGGTTCTAAAATGGGAGCAAATGCAATAAACCAAAAGAGAGGGTCAATTGACTAATGAAAAGTGAAAACAACCCAATACCAGCATTTGCAATTGACAGGCTAGGCTTGTCCTTTTCTTGAACATAGAAATTATTTAGTTTTATACTACAATATAAGCTTTTCATAATTCTTTCATTGTTTGATTTTGTCAGATACTCACCGACGGTTTTTCAAGACTCATGTGTCGGAAATAAGAAACCCACTTTTTGTTTTAGTAATTACTAATTTTATTACAATACATACATTGCTGTGTCTTGTTTCCATCCAATTATCCAATGGCTGGCAAAACACAGTGTCCTTGTCGTTATAATGACTTGATTATAAACATAGATGAGTTACTTTCTCACGTATGTCGTACTAGGGTTGCCCTAATAATCTAAATTGTATATATATCGAGTAAATTTCATCATTTCTTCTGATTTCAAGTTTCGAACTCGAAACGTTTAATTTCGTTATCAGATTGGGGTGTTTCTGGAGGAGACGATATGTATGGTAATTGTTAGAGTAGATAATTCAAAAGCTAATTAGGTGGGTAATTAGTCACCCTTTCAAGTTTTAATTGTCAACGAATATGGTTTATATATAGCCACAACTTGCATTAGAGAGGGTGTCGGTGACTTGTTTTAGTTTTCATTTTTCTTTTTTCTTCTAAAGTTTCAAAAATATTGTACTCTATAACCAAAATGCTACATACCATATTGGAAGCATGAGTGTAATCTTTAAATTATATATGTATATGTATATGTATATGTATTGCATTGATATTCAAATTTATACTTAATTGAAAAGAAAGGTGGAATGGAAAGGCAGACAAAAAGGAAATTAAAGAAACCAATAATTGCCAAGAATATGGAAATGGAATGATGAGACTGTGGAATGCCTTTTTAGGTTTCTTTTCTGCAACTCAACCCACCATGTCCAAAGGCCTCCAAGGTCCCATTCTGCTTTTTGGAGAGAGCAGCTGCTTTGAGGTCACAATAAGGAACCCAAAATTTTTTGGGGTAGTTTCTACTTCAAGGGAAACAGTATACCCAAATGAAGCATGGCAATTGTTGATTGGTTAATTTTCTAGGATTTTTTCTGACCAATAATTAATTGGAAATGCACTTTACTTCTATATATTCATCGAGTGGTTTGGTTTTGTATATATACATCAATATATACCATAATTACCAATTCCTTTTCTAAAACTTCTTTAAAGTTTTAACTTTTAAGTCATTCCATATTGAGCTCGGGTTTAATTTGATCTCAATCAATCATACACGTTTAAGTTGCTTAATTAGAATTTAGAACATTGAAATTTATTTAAACTCATCTAAAGATCCAATATGCAGTACCCTTCTATGCAATTTCCCATTTATTTAATTTTAGTTGATGATATTCATTTATTTAACTTGATTGGTGATAGAAACCACCACCATTGCTCTTTCGAAATTGAATACTCCCTCCGATTCAAAATAAGTAATACACTAAGAATATCACACATATTAAAACATATTATCACACATATTAAGAATATCAAATATGCAGTACCCTTCTATGCAATTTCCCATTTATTTAATTTTAGTTGATGATATTCATTTATGTAATTATAACTTGATTGATGATAGAAACCACCACCATTTCTCTTTCGAAATTGAATACTCCCTCCGATTCAAAATAAGTGATACACTAAGAATATCACACATATTAAGACAATGATTAACTAGTCTGAAATTTAGTAAAAAAAAAATATTTAAAATGACCTAAACACCCCAACCTTTCATTAATTACATTTATCTTCTCTCCCCATTAATTAGGGGTATAGATGAAAAAAGAAATAAAAAAAGTATTAATTTTCTAAATGTATCACTTATTATGAAACAAGTAAAAAATTGAAATGTATCACTTATTTTGAATCGGAGGGAGTAATAGTTAAGAGTAACACTCCTTTAACCTGCATAACCAAACATAATTTTTGCAATGGATATATGATGCACCCTCAAATGGTCGTTACAAATGAGGATTGATCAGGATTTAAATTTATTTTTTTTAACAAACTTAGGTGCTACTCAAATAGGTAGAACATGACAAGTAAGGGTTGTTTCCCACTAGGAAGGTTGATAACAACAAGAAACCAATCCTTCACACTAAGCAAACAATTAGGTAGCACTTAATAATCAAAGTATAAGAGAGTAATTGTCACTAAATAAAGCAATAGAATGGATTCGAATTAAGAGAAACTATATAAACTAAGCATACTTCCTTTCTCATCCCAATATGTAAGAGATCTATCATGTGTAATGGGTCCTTAACATAAAAGAGAACAAGGAAATAAACATGCATACACCTTGGCACAGGATATCAGATTATAACTCCTTGCAAACGGCAAGTCACAACTTGTCACTAGGAAGGACTTAAGCGATAGCTAATAGTTATGCACTTATTCCAAGTTCTTTACCTATATAAGGTGGATTTCACCTAGTTATCGACATCACATCTCCCTTCTAAGCTATACAGATTCGTCAGAAAGCATCCTTCTATATAGATTGATGAGGCATGACGTGCATCGAACAATTAACCAAGCTATTAACTATAACACATCATCCTAAATCTATGTAAAACCATAGCCCATGGAAAAATCAATATGAGATAGCAGTGAATCATATAACTCTGTAGTATGTTATATAATCAAGCTATTCATCGAGCGGTTTGGTATATATATATATACCAACCCCTTTTTTTTTTAATTTCTTTTAAGTTTTAAGTCATTCCATATTGGCTCGGGTTTAATTTGATCTCAATCAATCATGTTTAAGTTGCTTAATCAGAATTTAGAACATTGCAATTTATTTAAACTCATCTAAAGATTCAATATGCAATACCCTTCTATGCAATTTCTCACTTATTTAATTTTAGTTGATGATATTCATTTATGTAATTATAACTTGATTGATCATAGCAACCAACCACCATTGCTCTTTCGAAATTGAATAATATATAGTTTAGGAGTAACCCTCCTTTAAAAACATGCGTAAACAAACATAATTTTTGCACTCCATTCAAATGGATATATGATATTAGTGAAAATTTTGATAAAATTAATGTGATGATTTTAAAGATGGGATAAATGATGTAATAAAACTTTTTTTTTGGTGAATTATGTAATAAAACTTTAAACCAAACAATATTGAAACATGAAAACTTAATTAAATTTAATAATTTTAAATTTGAAAAATAAGATTATGTTTAATTATACATCCTATAAAATGCAATACATCCTATAAAATGCAAACCCTTATCTATATTATATATAAAAGTACGAATTTTGTAAAATTTTTGAATTGCCCATTATACCCTTATTTTTCAAACATATTTCTTATATGTCGTTACTTAACTATTGTAGTTTTATTCTACTAAAAACTCTATTTTTATTCAATTAAGTCTAATATCTTTATAATTACCTTAATTTTACCATTTTACTATTTTTCAATAAAAATTTGGATATATTAAAATTTTTAATATACAATTATATTCTATTAAAAACTCTATTTTCATTTAATTAAATTCAATATTTTATAATTATTTTAATTTTACCATTTTAATTTAAAAAGTTATTGTGATTGACATCTTTCTATTGATCTATTCGATTGTATAATGTATTATGATTAAAATTTATTATTTCCCTAATGTGTAATTATTTTATTTGACTTGTAATTAATTTTTTGCTTGATAAATGAAACTCTTGCTGTGGTTTAAATTTGTTGTTTTACTTTGTTAATATTTTTCTTTTGTTTGGGATAATTTCTTTGTTACTTTGATAGTAAAACCCAATGTATATATAAATGGGTTAATCGGGTTGGATTTGGGTTAGGTCAGTTTTGGGTTAAGGAAATTTTGGGTTATAAGAGTTCGGTTAATTTTCGGTTTCAGGTTGGGTTGGGTTCAGATCGCTCAAATGTCAGGTCATTTGGGTTTGGGTCAATTTTGGTTCGTATCTTTTTCGGTTTTAGGTCACATGGTTCCGATAATTTCGGGTTTGAGCCTCTGATTTTCAGGTTCAGATCTTTTCGAATTCGGGTCATTTAATAAATATAACTAATCCCGATTCGGGTGATTTCTGATTAATCTCACGGATTGATCGGGTTCGGGTCATTAAGGATTTGGGGTCAGGTCATTTTCGGTTTCAGATTAAGCAGATTTTTTGGTCGAATCAAGTTGAATCAGGTTTGGTTTCAGGCGGTCGAGTCGAATACAAGTGAAATTTTACCAGCTCTAATAATAGACTTCTTTAGGACAAAATTAGTATGCTTTTTTTTTTGGTAAGAAAATTAGTAATTTACTTAAGATTTTAATCTTAATTTAATTGAAAACAGATTGAACCATGTGAAAATGAAGACTAGTAAAAATAAAAGCGTTAAGATAGTTTCCTCTCATTTTATAGTCTGATTTAACTCATAATTTAAATTAACAACTGCAAATATTGGGCTAGTATATGGCTACAAACCTACAATTTACAAATATAGGGGGTACTATATTGTACCTAAAAAATAAAAGAAAAAAGAATACTACAAATTATTCTTTATCTTTTTCTTTTAAGTACTTAGACCTTCATAAGCTACTTTCTCAATGTTTTTAGAGGGGGGCATTGCCAATTTGACACACAAAGGCAAAGCATTTCCATTGAGAATTTCTATAGTTATTAATAATTATCCCACCTAAAAGTAAGCACCCTATTGACTGCCAATATCAAGAACCATATTCATGTGGGAATTAGAAACTTTGCCTTTTGCATTGGATGCTTTAATTCTTTTGTCGGCTGCCATCATTGGCCAATTACCAAAGTGATTTTCCATCATTGCTAATGCTTTCCTTCCACTAATAATAAAATTAGTTAGACTTTTGTACACATGGCAAATTCCAATTTGGTATTGCATTGCCATAATGCCATGTAATCACCCATTCACCACTACTAGGCAATTGCATGCTCAAGCTAACACAACATACAGGCAATTCCTTAGAATTTACATAAGCTAAAGCTACCTATATATTAAATCAAAACTCTATATATTTTGTGGGTAGAAAGATTCCAAAAAGATTCTTTCTTAACACCAAAATGGTGTAAATTTTGGTGTTGAACGTTGGAGATGACCTAAACATGATATTATTTTTCATTGAAATTATTAGATCATCATTTTATGTCTACAACAAAAATTAAGGTGTTTAAAATATGCATGTGCTGATTAAGCATAAATGAGAGAAAGGCACAATAAGAAACTAGTACAAACATATTGATGGACATGATGAATATACATCCTAATATTTCTCCTAGCTAGTTGAAAATGTCTAATTCTACAACATACATTTAACATCAGTCCTATAAATAAAAGTGCTATATATATGTATACATATTGCACCCAATCATTTTACTCAATAATAATATAATGGAATGAAAGGAGGTAGAGGTGTTCATGGGCCGGGACGGGCTGGGCTTTTGCTTAGTATTTGTAAACTTTATGCTTATCCAAGCCCAGCCCGAAGAACGGGCCTCAACTTTTGTCCAAGCCCGCCCATATTTTTAAACAGATGTCCAAAACCTGCACAAGCTCGTCCATATTTATTTTTTTCAAAAATCATAATTAAAATTTTTAATGAAATATAAAATTTAAACATTAAAATTTATATAATCCAATAACAAATTAAATCAAAATAAGTTTTAATAAAAAGATTAAATATTAATAAAATTTTACAAGTTTTAATTAAGGTATACATATAAATTATTCAACTTTATCATTTATAAATATAATTATTTAATTATATTATATTATTTATATATAAATACGGGCTGGGCCAGGCTCGGCCCTTAAACATCAAAATCAAGGCCCATTTTTCGGGCCCAATATTTATACCAAAACCCTCCCATTTTGCGGGCGGGCCTGGACGGGTAGCCCGACCCTTGAACATGTCTAAAAGGAGGCCGAGACTTCAAATTTCTACATATACTAGGTAGTTAAACCAAGCCCTTACTATGGAATGATAAAGCTTAACATATATAATCAATTAGTTTTGCAAAGTAAGTGCACTTGCTACTATGATAATTTTTTTTTTTATATATATATGATAGTTTCTTTCGAAGTGATTAAGAGACTCATTATAGCAAAACCCACTTTTAACACAATCAACCAAGTTAATTAAATGGCAATAGTAGATATATATAATTAGACTCATATATAATTAGCTGTTTGAGAATATTCGATATATGACATGACATATCATGTGCAAATCATGTTTTCCCCATAATCTAAGACAAAGCTCAATGCTCAGTATTGGTTATACAAAATGTTGGAAAAATTCAACGTGTATTGGTTATATAACCAATTCTCAGTATTGGTTATACAAAATGTTGGAAAAATTCAATGTGTATGGGTTTATGTATATACATGTATTGTATATTATATATAGGCTATCATAAGGTTAAACCCAAATTAAAGTGGTTTGCTAAGGTTAAAGTCTTGGGCTTTAAAACATTTAATTAAGTATGAGTCTTTAATGTGTAGAAACCCAAGTCTTAGTTTATTTCATGATGGGTTGAAATAAGATTAAGAGCTATAAATAACTAGGTTTATGGTCCCCAAGTTAGAAGAAAAGCGTACGTTTTCTGGCATCCCATCAGCTAGAATAAATATAATCACCATCGTCCCAACTTGGAAGATCTAATCGTAAAAGACCAAAGCTTTTGAGCAGTCATGGATTTAGGTATGCTTCCGCATAAGTTCTAATTAATTTCTTTATGATTTAACATGGTCTTGGGTTATTGATGATGGTTTTCACCAAAAGGATTTGTTGTAGTTTTCCTACAAGTGACATCAGTACTAGGTTTTTCATGTTAGATAATTAAGAAATGATTTATATGGTTTTTTTTATTAAGCCGCGATTAATCTTTTCCATCGTTGTTAGATTTTGGTTTGGTTACTGCTGTTGGTCTTATTGATTTTTGCTCAATTATTAAAGTTTTTTTGGTGAGCCAAAATCATATTAAAGATATTCGCTTAATCCGATTAAAGGCATGCGGCTTTTGTTTAAAGATTTATTGCCAATTGATTTTTCTTTGCATTCGAGCATGTGATATACATCTACAGAAAGTGCAATTTGAATAATTACACATGGCAGCAAAAATTTTGATTTGGTTCCCTCTTGCTCCACGTGTTTTATGGCTTTGAGAATTTGGCTTGGTAATTTGGTTTCTTCATTTGATTAATTCTGTTTTATTATATTCATGAATATGGATTCGGAATTTTGGGTTCTATATATATTGTTGGTTTGTTTATTAATCGGGCGTATTGTATATATAGAATTGTTATAAAGTGATTAGATCAATATTTATATTATTGATCAATTTGGTTCAAAAATCAAATTTTGATAATAAAGCATGCGGTTATACATTATGAATTAAATTAAGTTTCTGTTGCTACATGTGAAGAAGATTGATTTCTTGGTCAAGAAAATTTGGACAATGCACATGTATTTACACGCATAGTATGGCTATTATGCTTGAATAAACTTTGTTTATGATGCTGTCTTGATTTTATCAATATGTGATATATATGAATATTTGCTGAAAGGATTGACAACGCCGCAACGTTAGGAAATTGAAGTTGTGTCATTGCTATTGCTATACAGCCTAGCCTATGCAGAATTATGGGTATTTCAAATTCAGATTTGGTATTTTAAGGATATATAGCATTTGAAATTATATTAATTGAAGCAACATGTTGCCAAAGCAACCTCTCTTGTGAAGATTAATTTAATAATGTTAAAAGGTTTTCTGTGTATATGTTATTCATGGCGAACAATTATCGGCCCAAAAGAAGGTTAGTGTTTGGCCCAAATTGCTTACATACCTGTGGTGGTAAACATGTGATGATATTCGGTGTAACATGTGAACATTAAATCGGTCCAAAGAAAGGTTTAATGTTTGACATGTTTTATTGTCAATGTTTGATCACTGCACCAAGGTGCCACTTACAAGTTAGTAATTCTGTCCAAAGACTAAATACTTTTGTTGTGCTAGGTATCTTGTGATGGGGCCTTACCATTATCTGAAATCAATTTTGCATATTATGGTATTATAGATGTGAGTAATTCGGTTTAACTTACTCTATTCTATGTTCAGTTTCTGTTTCTGCTGCAAATATCTCTACTAGCGTCAATTCAATTCTGATGCTTAATGGCACAAACTTTAAGGCATGGCAAGAGAACATTTTGATTGTTCTCAGAGTCATGAATTTGGATCTTGCTTTACGAGTTAATAAACCTGATCCACTTAATGATGAGAGTACCTTTGAGCAAAAGAGGGAGATGGAAAAGTGGGAAAGGTCAAATCGTATGAGCTTGATGATGAAGTGTGTTATTCCAGAAGCTTTTCGAGGGCACTATGTCCGATAAGATTACTACGGCTAAGGATTTCCTTGAGGATCTTGAGTAAAGATTTGCCAAAAATGAAAAGGCCGAAGCAAGTACACTTTTGGCAAACCTTGTATCAATGAGGTACACAGGAAAAGGAAATATAAGGGCACTCAAGTTGGAGGTATCCGAAGGCTTGGTAGTGCATTTAGTTTTGATATCTCTTCTGACACAATATAGTCAATTTAGAGTGAGCTACAACTGTCAAAAGGAGACATGGTCTCTTAATGAGCTCATCTCTCACTGTGTCCAAGAAGAGGAAAGGTTGAAGCATTAAAAGACAGAAAGTGCTCACTTAGCCACAACATCTAAGGACAAAAGGAATAAAAGGAAGAAAGTTGAAGAAGCTGTGGTACCAAAAATACAAAAGGAACAGAATGAAGAAAATCCAACGAGTTGTTTCTTTTGTAAATCTGAAGGTCATATAAAGAAGCATTGTACCAATTATCATGCATGGCGTGCAAAGAAAGGTATGCTTCTTGGTTTGATTTGTTTCTCTAAGGTTAATTTGACTCCGGTATTTAGACACACATGGTGGCCAAATTTTTGGTGCAACTCACATCAATGTGTCTATACAAGGATGCCTAAATTGCCGAAAACCAATTGATGGTGAAAGAAACATCCGTGCGGGGTGATGGCAAATTAGTGAAAGTTGAAGCAATAAGGAATTTTGGATTATTGTTAAAGGACTGGATTGTATTTGGATTTGATTGAGACTTTGGTTGTACCATCTTTGAGATGGAACTTGATTTCTATTTCTGCTTTGAACAAATTCAGTTATTATAGTCTTTTTCAAACTTCAAATTTTGGTTGATTCTGGTTCTTTATTAGGCTACGATAATCTATATGTGGTTCATACTTTTGCTTCGTTTAAGAATCCTTGCATATAAGTGTGCAAAGTTTAAAGTGCAAATTAACCAGGAGAATTCCCTTTTGTTATGGCACAATAGATTAAGTCACATCTCTAAAAGGAGAATGGGGAGACTTGTGTCTAATGGAATTCTTAATTCCCATGATTTACAAGTTTTAATACTTGCGTTAATTGCATTAAGGAGAAACTTTAAAGACCACAACTTGATATTCTCAATAAGAGTTCCAACTAAAGTAATTGATAAGACCCTTATGAGCCTAGGATGGGCAAAAACCCACCACTAGCACATTTGGAAACGTCCAACTAAGGCAAGAACTTATAGGTCAAATGAAAGGAAGTTGGACTTAAGAAGTATCGGTTGTTACTTTAGTGGATATTCTGAAAGATCTGGGGGTTACAAGTTTTATGATCCCACTACTAAGGCAAATTTTGAGACAAGAAATTCTAGGTTCTTTGAGGATGTTGAGTTTGCGGGGGGGGGGGGGGGGAGAAAGGATTAAGGACTTTGTCTATGAAGAGGAATATGTTGAAATTCCTATAATTGCTATTGACATTGATGAGGGTCAGGCTTCCATTCCTGACATTGCTCAAGAAGCAAATCCAGATCAAGACAATGTCTTTAAAACTCCCACCCTAGAAAAACAAACTCTACAACCTTAAGAACATATGCTTTTAAGGAGTTCCAATAGAGAGAAGAAATGCAATTTCAAATAATTATATTGTAATTCTTCAAGAACATAAATTTGGCATTGGTGTGATGGAAAATGATTTTATCAAATTTCATCAAGCCATTGAAAGTTCTAGCTCTCAAAAGTGGATAGATGTAAAGCAAATGATTTTCAAACTAAAGAAATCTATCTATGGACACAAACAGGCATCTCGTCGATGGTATTGTAGAACAAGAAATTTCGGCCCAATAAGAATTTTCTACGAATTTATTTTAAGAATTTATCCTTAAATTTATTGGATATTTTCTAAAGAAAATTGGTAGATAAATATGACACATGGTCTAACCAATCAGATTTCAATATCTAATGGTTTGACCAATCAAAATAAATCTATGAGTCATCACTTGGAAATTGCCAAGGAAATTACCTGGAGGTTCCCTGGAGCATCATCCACCGTTGGATTTTACTTTGCTTGCAAGTAAATCAGATTAGTATTAAATGCACAAGGAATTTCCTCCACTATATAAAGGGAGTCTCCAAAGCTATTTGACATACAATTCAGAAAGCAGAAAAGGTTTGAAGCAGAAAAGCTCTGAAGTATTTTCAGATGTTCTTATTCTGATCTTCACCAAAGCTTAATAAATCATTATTTCGATCTTCACCAACACATTCAGATGAGATTATTTTCGTTTGTTCAAGATCAAGTCATCGAGACCCTTGAATTAAATTATCAATTCAAGATTGAGTCATCGAGACCCTTGAATTAAATTATCAATTCAAGATTGAGTCATTGAGACCCTTGAATTAAATTATCAATTCAAGAACAAGTCATCGAGACCCTTGAATCGAATTATTATCAATTCAAGACCAAGTCGTCAAGACCCTTGAATTAGATTGTCAATTCAAGACCAAGTCATTCGACCCTTGAATCAAATCAAATCAAACTCTCAAATTATCATCAAGTTCAAGATCAAGTCATTTGACCCTTGAAGCAAATCTTGAAGCAGAATTTTGCAAAGGAGAAGAATCAGAGGACAATTTCTTATTATTAGAATTTCCAAAGATTGTACCCGCATTCATCAATCAATTTATTTGGCTCCAATCTTTCTTCTTTTATTTTTAGACTTAGAAATTTTGTGTGTTACAGGTATCCCAAATTTCTGCAAGCTGTCATCTCATTCGGTTTTAAGAAAAACTTGGCAGATGATTGTGTGTACCATAAGTTTAGTGGGAGTAAGTAAATTCTTCTGGTTTTATATGTCAATGACATACTGCTTGCCATAAATAATATAGGCTACACCTCTTTTGTTTTGGGGATTTAGATACATTGAGATCGCTCTCGAGGTATTCTTGGATCATTACAAAAGAGCTATATCAAATGATACTTGAAAGGTTTGGCATGCAGAATAGAAAACCAGGTGATACCCCTTTGACTAAAGGAGATAAGTTTATTTCAAGTCATTGCCCCAAGAATAACTTTGAATCAAAGGATATGCAGAAGATTCCTCATGCCTCCGCTGTAGGGAGTCTTATGTGTACTCAAGTTTGTATGCTTTCAGATATTGCGTACATTTTTGGAATGCTAGAGAGATACTAAGTTATCTGAGATTGTTTCATTGGCAAGAGTTCAGAATGGACAGTTGTCTATAAAGCACATTAGGACAAACTCCATAATTGTGGATCCACTTATTAAGGGAATAATTCCACCAAAGGTCTTTCATGAGCGCATTGTTCATGTGGGTGTTGCGTTATTTAAAGATATCAAGTTTCAGTGGGAGTTTGTATTTTAGATGCTTTTAGACTAGACAGATTTCACTGTCTGTTTTGAAAAAGTTTTGGTAAATTCAGCTAAGGTTATTTTCAGCTAGCTGTAAAGTATTTGGTTTATTTTGTTTCTGAACTCACGTTGAAACTGATCTCAATTAAGTATAAGGTTGGACCAGTTGGAAATAAGCATGCTGAGATCACGCTGCTTGCAATTTCCATGCTACACATCCATACTTGATCCATGTCATTCAATTATAATAGCATACGTGACCATTGATGTCTTTGTTACGTTAGGTGTAACGAAAGTCACTTTGATCCTATGTTGGTATGATTGATGGACCGGATTGTTCGGAGATGCATCCAGTAATGATAGCAAAATTTCTGAGCTCATAAGGTTATATTATAAAATACAATTTAAGGAAGTATATATATTACCCAAGTGAGAGATCGTTGGAAAAATCCAACGTGTATGGGTTTATATATATACATGTATTGTATATTATATATAGGCTATCATAAGGTTAAACCCAAATTAAAGTGGTCTGCTAAGGTTAAAGTTTTGGGCTTAAGACATCTAATTAAGTATGAGCCTTTAATGTGTAGAAACCCAAGTCTTAGTTTATTTCATGATGGGTTGAAATAAGATTAAGACCTATAAATACCTAGGGTTATGGTCCCCAAGTTAGAAGAAGAGCGTAAGTTTTCTGGCATCCCATCAGCTAGAAAAAATATAACCGTCGTCGACCTAACTTGGAAGATTTAACCGCAAAAGACCAAAGCTTTTGAGCAGTCATGGATTCAGGTACGCTTCCGCATCAGTTCAAATTAATTTCTTTATGATTTAACATGGTCTTGGGTTATTGGTGATTGTTTTCACCAAAAGGATTTGTTGTAGTTTTCCTACACAAGATACACGCCAATACATGTTAGATTCAGTAGGAGTTCATATCTTCTCAATATAGAAAATAAGTGTTGTGAGAGTTTCCCCTAATTGGGGTTCGACGTAACTTGACTTCAGATTAGTCGGAGTCCTATGCAACAACCAGACCCTAGGGGGTTCGTACACAACTTACACAGTATATTAAAGATTTTGAGAAGAAATGTTAAATTCGTATGTTAGAATGAATGTATGTTTTTTTCTTAGTTTTACAACTCTTAATGAGATAAGTTATAGCACAACTATATATATAAATATATATTAATTAGTATAATAATAATGTTGTAATAGATTTGAGGCAATTGCAAGCAAAATATAATTAAATGATGATGAGAAATTGAGAATGGTTGAAAATTTTCCTTAAAGCATGCCCTTTCGTAGGGGAAAATTACAAACCTATATATGTTTTGATTTCACGTGGCAATTAGCATGGTGTTTTTTTTTATCAAATAATAAATTTCATTAAATACTAATATCTAAGAGTACAAAACGCCGGGAGAAGCAGTCCCGTACCACACATGGTCAAGCTCTAACTTAGCTAGCCTATGCGCCAAAACATTGGCTTTCCATAAAGTTGCCGAATCTCTGACTTCATAAATCAAATTACCCCCTTCCCATAAAACCTGATCAAGGCTTATTAATCTCATTAATCGCCAAAATCAGAATCCCTGTAGTTAACGTATACTAATAGACAACCTACTAAAGAGTTTTTTTCTCTCTCTAGAATTGAGAGCTTCTCTCTCTAAGAGAGCTTACCACCACAAATGGTGGTCGGAACATCAAAAAGTGAAAACCCAAAAAAAAAAAAAACAGACACAACCCAATCAAACCCCAAAACAATCTGAAACAAAATCCATTTTTTTTACCAAGATCGTAGCATCCAGAAGCACACAAAGGAAGCAAACAAGAAAGATATCAACCATATCAAGTTTTTTCACATAAAGAATCTAGGCTGAAATCTCAATTTGGTCCCTGAACTTTCACGAAAATCGCAAATAAGGGCCCCAACTAAAAGAAAGGTCAATTAAGGGCCCTAACTTGTCAACTAAGCTCATTTAAGTCCAATCTAAGTATTTGAAATGCACGTGCCGTTAATCTTAATGGAATAATGACGTGTCCATTAACTCCTTTTTACCTAAAATATTTTTTCATATTTAATTTCATTTTTTATTTTCAAATTTTAAGGAAAGAAAGTAAAATTAAAAATTAAAAACCCAGATTCCTCTGACAAAAAAAAACCCAGATTCCGATTTGAGAACAAAACCAAATTGAGCAAAGCAGCAAAATCACACAAAAAATCCTAGATCTCTTAAACACAAAAACAACAAAAACACAAACTTGAGCAACAAGGGGAACATAAACCAAATTCATAAACTCTTGCCAATTAAATGTCATTCACAATAATCAAAGAACACATATTTTCCATAAATTCAAAACAGAAAAAATAACTTTGAATCCATAGATCCTTTGAATCCATAAATTCAAGTACAGATTTGATAACAGATAATCAAGCTTTAATTGAAACCCCACCAGCAATTTCATGCTCTTCACTTTTTTATACCCCTCTGCCCCCGCAAATTGCTTCACTATCTCTGGCTATGGCTGCTTCTTCCTCTTCCCATGTCTTTTTTACCATTTTGGCTTTCTAAATTTCCTGCGTAATTTTCATCCTCTCTCGCAAATCAAAGTCGAAGTGCCTTGCAATTATGGACCATTTTCACTCTTCAGATGGGACGAGAACCATGATTATACTCGGAGTCGGCGACGCCAAGCTTTGCCATAAAGCTTCATCGAGAAGGGTACTCTGTTCGACAGCAGGCCTAATAATATTCAAAGGGAAGAAAAGAGTAGAAATAGGCATTGAAATCCCAAAATCCATGTTAAAAACCGTTTGATTCCAAAGATAATCCAAAGACCCACCTATTTGTGAAACACCATGAATCGCCTGGAGAGATTTGTTCCAACTTGCTTACGAAGCTTAGGGTTTAGGTGCTTGAGATTAAAGGAACCACCATAGGGAGAAGGAGATGTGGTGAGAAGGGAGTGGCTAAGGAAAATTTTTAAAATTTTTCCTTCACAAAGCATCGACGATTCGTTGGTCTTCTGGGTTGAGAAGGTTTTTTTTTATTTTTTTCGGATATTATTGAATAAAAAAAGAGTTATTTTTTTTTTCAAGTTAAAAAATTAAAATTTGGAGAGAAAATAGATAATTGTTTTAGAAATAAAAATAAATTAATTATAGATATTGAACGGCTCAGATTTATGAGGGAAAATAACTTGAGACACGTGTCATCATCTTATGGTGCGACGCGCTTTTCTTCATGTATGTTACCCACGCGCTGTTAAAACTCACGGAATGGCCTTATTTGAGCTTACCTTGAAATTTGAGGCTCTTATTTGACCTTTTATTTAGTTGGGGCCCCTATTTGAGATTTTCCTGAAAGTTAAGGCCCCAATTTGAGATTTCAGCCAAGAATCTAGCTAGCCGACCTATTCTGGCAACTCATGATTGCATAGCTACAAACAGGAGAGAAGATTTATGTTGTTCATCATACACCTGGCAAACCCTTTCTGATTAACCCAACAACCAAAGTTTATCCCTTAAATCACCTACTTTTTCACCCTTAGAATCCCTTTAAAATAAACAAACTGTTTCATATCCTCCCTAAACTTGGAGTCCCAATAACACCCATCATTAATATCTTATTTCTATCTCCCAGCGTGACTGTTTGAACCATTAGGTGAAGATTGCTTGTATTGGAAATGAATATGAGCCACCTTCACAGTGCCAACACCCAATGCATGAAGCCTACACAATATCCAAAACCCAAAACCCAAAACCCATGCAAAGAAGAAAAATGATAAGATCAAAAGACACTCAGCAATGGTTAAACCCATATAAAAAGATGATCAGTGAAGGAAAGAACCAAGGAGAACCCAAAAAGGAAACCAACACAATTTCAAACACTAAATACCAGTTTCAGAAACCCACCTCCTTATTAGAAACCTTTCAAGCCAAAATGGAAAGAATTAGAGGCCAGAGGGAGTGTAGCTGGTCTAACAGTGATAGCTCCTCTATGGACAATGATGAAGATTTACTAGCCCTTTCAGCAATTAACCTGCTCCAGATGCAAAAATGAGAGCACTGAGGATCCCCATCGTTCAGCCCAACCTTTCAAATGTCCCAAGTAGGATAAAATATTGGCAGAAATGTCTTGTGGCTATCATGAAGAATTTCAGAAAATTCTAAACTCACGCCTTGCAGAGACATTGATAGAGAATGGAGATTAAGAGGAAGAGCTACTGTGCTCGGAAGGGAAGGTAACAATTACCTTATTTGAATTAACTGATGATATTGATAGAAATTATGCTGTATAGGAAAGTCCATGGTTGCTTGATGGAGGAATGCTAGTGGTGGAACCTTGGAGATCAAATACAGGACTTAGAAATGTAGAAGTCAGAAACACTCATATGTGGGTTCAACTCTGGGGAATTCCACTAGAATACTTCCAAGAAGAAATTGCAAGGAGTTTACCTCAAGTAATTGGACCAGTCGAAAGAGTGGACTGGGACAACAACAATATAAGATTTATGATGGTAAGAGTGTTGGTGGATCTTACCAAACCATTAATTCCTGGTTGTAGCATGGAAAGGGACGATGGGGTCCGTGAGAGAATCGGGTTTAGATACGAAAGAGTGGTGAAGTTCTGCAAGCACTGTGGCTTCATTGGTCACACCCATCCCCACTACCCCCATACCAATGCTGAGGTCGATAGAATGCTCCAGGAACAGATGGAAGATGTGACTCATAATTTGGGCCATGGCATCTTTTATGAAGTGCAACAACACCACTTTATTGATGATATCAGGGCCTACAACAAGCGAAGGTGGGGAAGAAACACAACTATCACCTACAGAAGTGGCTAAAGAACCAACCATGGCAATCCAACACCTCATCAACACCAAGAAGCAGAGAATGGAAACCATGAGATGGCACCAGAGGAAAATATGCAACAACATCATGACCAAGAGAGCAACAATGAAGAGAATGTGCAGCAGGGAAGGGAACTAGAACCTGATATGCAAGCTAATGAAGTTGGAAATGAAAGTCTTGTGTCCAAAATGAACAACAACAACAACAGGAAATGGAACAATGACAGACTTTGGAAGGTAACACTGTGAACCTTGCACCTTTACCAGATATAATACTTAACTTGTCTGTAGTTGGAAATGACGAAAACAGGGACATAGTTGAGGCCTTTAATCAAAATTATGGAGGCCAACATGAAGAATTACCCCCAATACCATTTGAGGAGGACCAGGAAATATCCCCCCATCACTTGATATTATCCTGGGCCCTATTGAGCAAAATGGAGACCCTACATCAGAAATCCAGTCACAAGCAGCACCCACTAATTGAGAAAATGGGCCAGCAGAAACAGTGTTTGAGATTTGGCAAGAGCAACAAAGGAAAATAAATGAAATGTTCAAAGAAATGAACCAACAAGAAGGGAGATACCTGGATGATCTGCTTCAGAGAGTCTATGGGAGCCAGTATATACAACCACCAGACAACACACCAAGGTGGGTTCAACTTCCCAGGGGAGACCTACTTTATACCAATGGAAGAACCACCTAATAGCCAAGACACACCATAGAGTAGCTTAATGGGGCAAGAAGAAGGGGAGGAACCACTGGCAGTAGGAGGACACCATCTTTTGGCATAGAAGCAACAATCTCTGAAGAGGAACACCTAAAACTCATGTACAACTTCACTGTCCAAGCTAACCCAAATAAGATTGGAGGTGATCTTTAAAGCACCTGCTGAGCAACAGTCTGAGCATCAAGCTGAAGCAATTAGAGGTGAAGGAAACTGTGCCTTTAATGAAGAAGACTTTGTGAGTGCTTTTTTTTGTTGACAATCCTGAGAAAGGAGAAGCAAGAGGAACAAGTTCAGAAAGCCAAAAAAGGAAGAGAGATTATAGCAGTGATACAGAGGAAATAGACTCAAATAGCACTAGAAACCTGAGGAGAAAGATGAAGCAGCTGGAAGTTGGTGAAAGCAGTAGCTCTGCAGCAAGCAACCAAACTTATGGGGTGTGGAAGGCTGTCCCAAATCAGCCTCCACAGGTGCCATGACGACCTTGAACTGGAATGTCGGGGGCATATGGCAACCCCTAACATCTTCTTATTGTCTTGCCCTAATTAGAAAGTACAAACCAAATATTTGTTATCTTATGGAAACTAGAATGTCAGTAGAATTTGCTAAAGTTAAAGTTAGAAACTGGGGTTTTGATAATGTTGAAGGGGTTTATAGTGTCGGTTTAACTGGTGGTACTGTTATGTTATGGGATAGTAGTGTCAATGTGAACATCATCACTATGAATAAAAATTTTATCTTTTGTTATGTTGAGTACCAGAGGAAAATGATGTGGCTCACCTGCATTTATGGGCACCCTGAACTGCAACATAGAAATGCAGTATGGGAACAAATTAAAACCATGAGCACAAATGTAAAGAATGATAAGGAATGGATAGTATTGGGGGATTTCAACCAAGCTCTAAAAAGTAATGATAAGTTCTCAATGAGAAGCACATACCTAAGAGGCTCTGAAAACTTATGGGACTGGCTTCACCAAAGCAACTTGACTGAAATCCCACCAAAAGGTCAATACTTTACATGGACAAACAACAGAGATGAACCTGATTTAGTGTGGGAAAGAATTGACAAGGCTTTTGCTAACCCTGCATGGATTAAAAACAATGACAAAGTTATCTTAATTAACTTACCAGTCATGTATTTTGATCATGGTCCTATGATACTGCAAATGGAAAAACCTCAGAGATACCATAGAAGGCCATATAGATTTGAGGCCATGTGGGCGACACATCCCCAATGCAGAGAAGTCATCAGCAAAGCATGGACCAATAGCTTTAGGGGATCCCCAGCATACATTCTGGTGCAAAAACTCAAAACCACAACAAATGATTTATGCAAGTGGAACAAGGAAGTTTTTAGAAACCTACAAAGAAGAAGGCAACAGCTGGAGAATAGACTTACAGAGACACAAAAAGACATGCATACAATAGAAAACTTTAGACAAGAAAAGGAAATCAAGCAGTAATCGGAGCTTTTGTATGAACAAGAACAAATTTTTTGGATGCAAAAATCTAGGACAAATTGGATAATCCATGGAGATAGAAACACTAAGTTCTACCACACAACAACAGCCAAAAGAAGAATGAGGAACAGAATTACCTCTGTATAGGACGACTAGGGCAACTATTGTGAAGAAGGAGAACAAAATGAATTAGCCTTCCTAAGAGCTTATGAAGTCTTATTCTGTACAAAAGACAATGTTAGCATATATGAGATTGAAAGAGAAATAAAAGACCTCAAAGTTCCAATGCTTACTGAAGATAATCAAAGATTGATATACAAACCTTACTCAGCTGATGAGATTAAACAAACAGCATTTCAGCTAGGACCATGGGAGGCACCGGGAGTGGATGGAAAACCAGCTCTTTTCTACCAACAATTCTGGGATTTAGTGTGAGCCCTCACCAACGCGTCAAGTCTCTCTTTCCTTAATTCGGGCCACATGCTGAAAGAGTTAAACAAGACTCTAATCACACTTGTGCCAAAGAAAACTGATCCATAAAAAGTTAGGGACTTTAGGCCCATTAGTCTATGCAATGTTGCTTATAAGATTATAGCAAGAACTCTGGTCAATAGATCAAAGCCTATCATGGAAGTTGTTACCACTCCTTTCTAGAGTGCTTTTGTAAAAGGAAGGCTAATCTCGGACAATATTATTGTTGGAGGGGAAGTTCTTACCACTATCCAGAGGAGAAGGAAAGGAAAAGGCATGCTTGGAGCCCTGAAAATTGACATGAATAAAGCATATGACAGAGTTAGTTGGAAATTCTTAGAGACGGTAATGAAAGCTATGAAATTTAGTGAGAAGTGGATCAAACTTATCAAAGAATGCATGGAGACTGTCTCTTAGCAGTTACTCATTAATAGAGCCCAGACAAGAAACATATACCCCCAAAAGGGCTTGAGACAAAGGGACCCACTTTCCCCCTATCTGTTCATCATGTGCCAGAACGTACTCTCACTGATGCTATTGAAAGCTAAAGATCAACAACAGCTACAAGGCATCAAGATTGCGAGAAATAGCCCCCCATATCTCACTTGCTGTTTGTTGATGATTGCTACATCTTCATGAGGCCGGAGTCAAACAATGCAGAACAATCAGAACTATCCTTCAAGACTTTTGCAGAATTTCAGGCTAGAAAATAAACCACCAAAAATCAGAAATTCTCTTGAGCCCTAATAGTAAGCCAAAACACAAAAGATGGATAAAAGGCATTTTTGGAGTAAAGGTTGTTAATAAGCCAGGGAAATACCTAGGGATCGAGTTTGGGAAGACAAGGTCCAAGAAAGATTTCTTCCAGCCCCTCATGGATAAAATTCAGACCAGACTCAATGGATGGAATACCAATACACTTTCACAGGGTGGAAGGCTCACTCTCATCAACTCCACAATCCAGATCATCCATAACCACGTTCTGTCATGTTTCAAAGCCCTTGTGGAAACCTGCAACAAAATTGACAAAGCCCCTAGTGGGGGTATAAACCTGAGGAGAGGAAATCACATATGAGAAGATAGGGCCTTATTTGTAAGCCTAAATGGCAAGGGGGCCTTGGAATCAGGAAAACAACTCACATGAATAGAGCATTGTTAGCCAAACAAGCATGGTGAATCCTTACTGAACCAGAAGCAATCTCCACCAAAAGCCTTATACCAAAATACTGCAAGAAAGATGATTTCATCTCAGTTAAACCGAAAACAGGGGATAGTTGGCAGTGGAAAAGCATATTGGCAGGAAGATATGTGTGCTTGAAAGGGCTTGATGTCCAGATATGGAATGAGAAAGACACCATTATCAAAGAAGGAAGGATGGTACCTAAACTCAATCCCACAACAACCAACAATGATCACTTACAGGTATGCAAAGTTATGTGCCCCATCAGAAACCAGTGGGTTGGATGGCTTACAACCATTCTACTTGAACCAGAGGTGAATGCAAAGCTAAAGGACAGAAGTTTCTCCACTTTGGGGGGAAATGATAAAATCATTTGGAAGTTTGACACAGATGGCAGATTCTCAGTTAAGTCTGCATATATGCAGATCCTTGAGGAAGAAAGTAATGACCAGCAATTGACCATCCAGGCTCAACTTTGGAAAAACCTTTGGAAACTGAAAATTCCTTACAAAGTTATTCTATTCCTATGGAAATTGTGCAATAGATGCTTGACCATCAAAGAACAATTACAAAAAATGGGAATTTGCCAGATAAATGAGTGTACCTTGTGTCAACAAGGCCCGGAAATACTCGAGCACCTTTTTTGGCAATGTGACTTCGCGAGAGCTGTATAGTTCGCATCTAACCGGATAATAAGAACAGAGGCTTTCATTCTAAAGTGAGGATTCCATGAGAGGAAACGACAATGATATTAGCAGCAAATTTGCTTTCGTCACCTGGAATATATGGAGAGCGAGGAACGAAGCCATATTTGAGAAGAAAAAACCACACCCAATGACGGTTGTCTGTAGGAGTAGAGCCCATATTGCAAACAAGGTCGAAGCATATACAACCTTCGGAGAAGAAGAGGGGATTAGGAAAAGGACACCAATAGTACAAACTAACCGAATCACAAACAGAAAAGGGGCACGGATCTTTCAAACTATTGGAGAACTCACCGAAAAAGACTGGATTATTTTTTGTTGAAGTAACACAAAAGAGAGGATCTGCAGGATTCAGATGATGTGCGATGGCAAGGAAGGGACACAATCATCATCTGCAAAACCTTCGATGTGGTGAAAGGAACCAACACAAGGATTCAAATACTCAGATCTGTTCTCATAAGGCTCAAGAGCTATGATAAAGGAAGATTATGGTGTCAAAAGGCCAACGGGAAATGGAGGAAAATAATTCAGGGAAAAGCAATAGTGGGGTGGGAAATTTTCCCAGCCATGGCGGATGTGCATAAACTTGTTAAAGAATTTCAACGCGTATTATTCTTCAAGCAAAGCCATCCACTCGTGGGAGAAACGAAGAAACTGGCAAGGGCGGCGGGCAGAACCTGCTTCTCCTTCTCCTGGCCCTAGATCTGTTCGTTCCACTCTCTGTGTTTTATCTTTCCTTTGCCGCCTTGGTGTTTGTATTTTGACTTTGTATTGCTATTAATATATATATATATATATATATATATATCTTGGTCTTTTACCAAAAAAAGATCTCATTAATCGCCAAGAGGGAATCCCTCTCAAACATACAAGTAGTCACCCCATGTTGAAAAGCCAACTCGAAACCAAAGAGAATCGCGTGGACCTGTATACAAGGGATCATAAACGAATCTCAATCTTCGTGATCCACAAACTAATATCTCCCCATCACTATCATGAATTAGCACGCCCGAAGCCCGCCTCTCCCCTAGTGGCACAAAAAGAAGCGTATGGATTAACTTTCAGAATACCTAGAGGTGGAGAAACACAGACCATCTGCTTTTTAGGACGAACCAAGTCCTCTATAGCACAAACATTGGTAACAAGCTGCCTTTCCAAGTAAGAAACTGAACTCACAAGGGCTGTTGGAGTCGAGCAAATGGCTTCATGAAGAGAACGGTTCCTATTTTTCCATAACATCTAGAAAATATAGAAAACCTTAAGTCTATTAATGACCAATACTCACGGCTTTATCAACAAAATAATTCCAAATATCGGTATTCTCGTCCCATTGCTCTAAACACGGAGCAACCCAAAGACAAGCAAGCTCCCAAACCAACTCACTAAATCGGAAACCGAAGAAAACATGGAAAGCAGAAGATTCATGTCCAACACATACATCACAATGATCACTTATGTCTAACCCTCTATGTCTAAGGATGCTCTTAATTAACATGTACAATGTTCTAAACTAAGTCCCAAATAAAATATTTCACCTTTGGCAATACTCCAGAGGACCAGATAAATCTCCAAATGGGAAGCTGTGATTCCTTTGGAAGATCCACCCTACCTAATACATGTCTTGCCACAAGATACGCTGAACGAACCATAAAGGAGTATAAAGCATGGTGTTAATCATGTTGTTTTTGTGTGAAAAATTGGATTACATCATTAAGGAGTATAATTAGATAAATGAAATTGTTTGGATATACTACAAATTAGGAAGAATGTTTGGGAAAATTTTAAAAGGGGTGGTGTACTAATAATATTAACTACTTGGTACTATGAAAAAAACTAATTATCAAAAAGGAAACACAATTTTATAAAATTATAAAAAAGGAGATCGTTTTTACATTTTTGTCCTTATTAAACAAAGAGTAAACTTAAAGACGATTTCCTGAGGATTTAAAACTTTCAGAATAAAACCATAATCCCCTTTTCATTGTTATATGGCAATTCTCATTAAATACTATGGTCATCAATTCTTTTTCACCACTCTTCTTTTTAAAATCATGTTTCACCATTTTAATATAATTTGTAGTCTTCGTATCTTTTTAGATTGGTTAGCATAAAGTCCATCGTGATTGGTGGGAAAATGAGAATTGCCAAATAATAGAACAGATGACGATGGCTGTTGGAAAGTTTAATTGCAAGGTCTGATATTGATGGGGTAGAGAGCTGTTTTGGTTGATTTTCTTCAAGATTCTAGAACTAAAGAAGAAAATCATGGCTTTGACTGTTTTGGGGAAAAACATAAGCAAATAAAAAACCTAGTTTTAAGGATAATATGGTAACAATCATTTCCTTCCTACTAATTTTGTGTATTACTATTTCCTTTTAAATAATTATTTTTTGTCATGGTACCAAGTAATTAATAATTATAGTCCACCGCCCCTTTTTAAAATTTTCCCAGAATGTTTTGAATAGAGACCAAACGTTACCGAAAGATAGCACATAGCATTTTTTTTTGGCCGAGCATATAGCATTCATTATCCTCAAATCCTTTTTAGGCTGCGTTTAGTAGAATGGTGCGACAGCGGTGCGATTGACACTGTTTAGCAACTGTATAGATGAGATTACACTGTACAGATTAGATTATGTACTGTACATATGAGATTATTAGAGCAGCGATTGAAACGGAATTAATTAGTTAATCGGATCTGGCTCCTCTCTAGTCCATTATTGGACTGGAGAGGCCAGTCTATCATCAGATTATGACATGTGTACATTTTAAAATCGAGTGGTTACAAATGTACATTGCACTTTTACATTTTTCATTCTTCATTGTGTACAATTTTTTTTTTCTTTTGTTCATTCCGTCTGTGACTTTTGGTTCTTCATCGGAAATCAAACTAACAATTCGTTTGTTTAGGGATTTTAAGAACTTATTGGGTGATTTTAAAATCTAATACAATTAGAAGCCTAGAGATCTGAAGAAGCAAAACTGCAGAAACAGAAACTTAAAGAGCGAATCTGAGTCAACAAAACAAACCCAATGTTGTTCTTTAATTTGCTTTAGAAATCTAACCAAATTAAGCAAAAACCAAACAATGGAGATTATTTATGGGCTAGAAGCTTCAGGCTACTCGTAATCTGGATTGTTGGGAAAGTCTTTAATGGTTGATCACAAAAGCCAGGAGCAGGAATTATGGCTAACAGAAATATTTGAAAACAAAGTGAAAGAAAATGAACAGGAATTTGGGAGCCGATGGGCAACGCAAGTATTGATTAACCATCCAAAAAATTAAGGAAAAGCTTAATAGAGGTAGAAGGCTAGAAGCATATGCAGAAAGAAAAGAAATATGACGATACGGAAGAAGAAGAAGCAATAATTAGGTGGAGTGCACACAAATTATAGACTAAGAGGACTTCTTGTTTCTGATCGTTGGATTTAGTTTTTAATACGTGTCATGATCTGATTAAAGACTGGCCTCTCCAGTCCTAGTTAATCCTATTTGTATCCAAACCCTAATACTAATAATTTTAAATTTCATTTTTTATTTTCAATATTTGCAACTAATAATAAAACATTTAAATTACCAATTAAACAAAACTAAATTGTTGTCAACATTTAGTATGCCCATGATAATCACAGTTTTAAAATTTGAGCCTTTACGAGAAGAAGCGGTCGGTTGAGGTGATAATCAAACTTATGTAAATGTGAGTATATTAAATTCTAATATCATCACTGATGAATTTCGGCCAGAGCGGGGGTTGAGGCAGGGTGATCCTTTATCGCCGTATTTATTCTTGATGTGTACTGAAGGTTTATCTGCTCTTTTATCTAAAGGAAAAGATGACAATCTTTTGAGTGGTGTTTCTGCTAGTCAACATGGACCTCAAGTAAGTCACCTATTTTTTGCTGATGACAGCCTGCTATTTGGAAAAGCAAATAGTGCTGAAAGCAAACAGGTGAAAGATTATTTAAAGATTTATGAGAATTGCTCAGGTCAGAAAATTAATTTTGAAAAATCAGTTGTTTTATTTAGCAGTAATACTTCTCAAGTTGATAGGGACATTGTCAAAACCATTTTTGAAGTGGAAGAGCGGAATATAATTGAGAAGTATTTGGGTTTGCCTACAATGGTGGGTCGGAACAAAAAGAGTACTTTCAATTGGATTAAAGAAAGAATTGCGAACAAGATTGCTAGCTGGAATATGCGATGGTTATCGCAAGGGGGGAGAGAAGTCATTATCAAATCAGTTTTGCAGGCCATTCCCACTTATGCCATGAATGTATTTGCTTTTCCACAAAACTTATGTGCTGACATTGATGGTATGATAAGTAGATTGGTGGAAGCAAGATACAAGTAAAAGACCCATTTACTGGATTGCTTGGAAGAAACTTTGTATGGCTAAAGATTTTGGAGGTGTTGGCTTTAGAAATATGGAATTTTTCAATACGGCTTTATTAGCCAAACAAGGGTGGCGACTTTTGCATCATTCAGATAGCCTTATGGCAAGGGTTCTTAAGGCCCGATACTACTCGAGATGTTCGTTTTTGCAAGCTAAGGAAGGGTGGCGTTCATCTTTTACCTGGCGGAGCATCCTTAAAGGGCGTGAGCTTCTTCAACAGGGCTTGCGATGGCGAATTGGTGATGGGCGTTCAACTGCTGTTTTGAAGGATAAATGGGTGACAAAGCTACCAAGACACATTCCTTTGTCGGCCAAAGATAAAATCCCAGATGATATGTTGGTGGCAGAATTAATGAATGAAAATGGTGATGGCTGGAACTATGACTTCATTTGTAGTGTGTTTAATGAGGAGGAGGCCGAGGCAATTTTCCAGCTTCCTTTGAGCAATCGAGTGAGACAAGATTTGCTAGTTTGGCACGTGGACAATAAAGGTGTGTATTCAGTCAAGAGTGGTTATCGCTTTCTTTGCAATTTATCTCATACTGCTCATGAAGATCCTGGTCAAGAAGAGGATAAAGGTTGGCTCCGTCGAATTTGGGAAGCTGAAATACCACCAAAGATTCGGGTTTTTTCGTGGAGGATGTTTCATGAAGCTTAGCCTGTTATGGAAAACTTGTTTGCAAAAGGGATTGAGGTAGATAGGACTTGTTTTCTTTGTAAGGAAGAGAATGAAACTGTGATACATGCCATTCGACATTGTCATCTAGCAGCAAAGGTCTGGTCTCATGCTTGGAGTTTCTTTGTAAATGATGAATCAATCTTTGGAGATAATGGTGATTCAAGAAATAACATTGATCGTGAATCCAATCCTGATTGGTTCCGATTGAGTTTGGTTGTTGCTTGGGCAGTTTGGGGGGCGAGAAACAAGGCGTTATATGATGAGAAAGAATTTAGGCCTCTTGACATAGCTTCTTTTGCCTTCTCCTATGCCAAGGAATTTGCGAAATGTAACCAAGCAATGGAGGTCTCATCGCCACCTACACCAGCTAGGTGGAAACCACCAGATTCTGGTCTTGTTAAGATAAATTTTGATGGTGCGATAGATGCTGCGAGTAAAATTGGAGGTTATGGGATCGTTGCAAGAGACTCAGCAGGACTCCCGTTAGGTGCTTGTGCTGGTTCGATACTCCACATTACTGATGCTTTTGCTGCAGAGAGCTTTGCTGCTCTACGTGCGCTTCAATGGGCTCGAGAAATGGGGTTTGGGGAGATAATTGTTGAAGGAGATGCACTGAGCATCATCCGCAAACTCAACAATCCAAACTTGGATTTCTCACCGGTTGGAGTGTATATAGAGGAAGCTAAGAGCCTGAGATGTTTATTTCGAAGATGCTGTCTGCAACATATTGGAAGAAAGGGCAACTCAATTGCTCATGATTTAGCTCATTTTGGTTTTTAATAGATGAGGAAACTGTATGGATAAAGGAAGTGCCTTCATGGCTTACTAATTCTCTAATTTCTGATTGTAATCTTTCTCCATCTTAATAAAATGAGCTGTTTTGATTTCAAAAAAAAAAAAATTCTAATATCCTAAAACACATTGTATAAAAAAAAATCCTAAAACACATTTATATAGAATGTTTAAACTTTCACGCTCTTAATCTAAGAAATAATAATCCTGAATCAATTTAACCAATAAGATTTGAGAGTAAACTCAGTCTTGATTTATCAAAGCTTAATGGAAAAATCTCAGTACCCTTTAAGCAATGACTATATTAGCGTCCTATGAATGAAAAAAAAATGTAGAAAAAGCCCCTCAATTGAGATCCAAACACAATTAACTTTAAGGTTAATCAAGATCTAGTGCGTTATCTAAAAAAAAAAATAAAGATCTAGTATGATTACAGATTATGGAGAGTTTAAACTAAAAACTCAGGGGTCGTTTGGTATTGTTTCCGTTTTTTATTTTTTGTTTTCGTTTTGTTTTTATTTTTGCCACGCTGTCAATTTCTTGAAAACACAAAACACGTTTGCATACAAAAGTTGTTTTGCATTTTAGAAAGTAGAAAACACAAAACATGTTTGATTAGCACAAAATTGTTGCTACCTCTTTCTTTTTTTATTCTAAAATCTATTTTCATTTTTTTTTATCAAATTTTACTTTATCCATATTATTGTATTTAACTGTTTTAATTTCTACTTTCTATTAAAATACTTAATTTTATTAATTAATAGAAATAAAAAAAAAACATTATTGTATGGATTTCATCTTATGAACATCGCAAATAATTGTATGAAATTCTTATTATTCTCCATGCTCAAGTCTGAATTCTTTCTATAAGGATAAACAAAGATAACTTACACCTTACAAATTTTGAAAAACTCTAAATCAAATTAAAACTTGGTGCACTGAAAATATTGGTCCTCATCAAGAAACTTCATATACAGAATCATTGAAATGCACAAGTCTTCTGGTCAATTTCAAATTCCATATCTCTTCAAGATTCTCCTTTATAGAATAGAAGAGAAACATGCTAATCTATTGTTATATAAAGCATCCTTCCATCCAATGGAGTATAACAATACTAGTGAATTGAAGGAGAGACCTCATTAATAAATATTGTTTATAGTGTGTTTTAGTGTTGCAAAAAAACACTTTGGAAAATCATGGAAACATCAAAATTCTGCTTTCACTTATTTTGAAAACATGGACTTTGTTGCCAAAATATTTGGAAATATAAACGACTCACCAAACATGTTTTCGGTGGGTTTATTTCCAAAATTTGAAATTGGCAAAAAAAAAAAAACCAGCAAAATACCAAACGGGCCCTTAGCTCTTTCACAAGAGAAAAAAAAAAAAAAACTTAGCCTTGATTTAACGTTCTTGATCGATTACCAGAGTTCTTTTTTAGTCTATTGAATGAAATGGGTGAATGAAAATTGATTTAACATTCCTTTGGTACTAATCATAGTTACACTCCACAATAACCAAACTATGACATGTGTAAAAGAGCACAAACACGTATGAAAGTGGGTCACAGTCCCATCGAATTATTATGAGAGAATAATAAGAATAACAGTCTCAATTGTTTCCCGTCGGTGGGGGTGGAAACAATACAAAAATTAAAATAAATAATAATTTTAATTTTATATATACAATAGAACAGAAGGGAAAAAGGTGATAATGCAATCAGCCAATCAGGCTTTAAACCTACATTTAATCAGCACGAGCAATCAAAAGAAAAGAACTAGAAGATATCTATATGTATGAAAATCGGGTGGTTAATCATACGACACGTGTCACAGTGGGTCCATTTTGACGACCTTTTAATTATAGGGAGAAGTCAAAGGAAACCGCTAGTGACCGGTGATTTGTCATTTGTCTGTCGTTTTCACAAGCTGTAACCCAGATATGTCTCTCTGTATGAGTCTTACTTAGTGATTAACTGACGTCATTTTTGTAATTGTAAATTTGTAATACTAAATTAAAATTTAAATGTTCATAAATGATTAAATGACTTAAAAATTTTGTATGGAGTTGGTTGGACATTTCCATTTGGTCGGTGCGGTTTATATACAGTTGGGATTGGGATTTGTGAAAAAGCCCGCGAGGGAGGGCTTCTGGGGAAAAAACGGGCGGGAAATAGTAACGGGTTAAAACTAAACTCAAAAAAACCCAAATCTTCCCATCCTGATTTTCTGAAATTCTCTTGTTTATATGTAGGGTAATGGACGGTTTTAGACATGTTTCCGGTCCGGTTGAGCTAAGGTAAGTTTCATCATCTATCATGGTATTTATAAGGATAATTATTTGATACACTGAGTGTAAGTAAATTTAGGACTCCACGAGCGGTTGAGGAGTTGGCACATACCAATTTTTTGAATTAATTTTATTTTTAAAATTCAAAACCCTTCCCTAAATGACACATGTCAACCCTTAGACCCCCGCATGTGTAATATGCTAAACTCCAGTATTCCACTGACAGTATATGGTATAATTTTCCTAGGATAATTATTTGATACACTGACAATGTAAATTTAGGACTCCACAAGCGGGTTGGGGAGTTGACAC